>JAFMOC010000209.1:235000-305000 GCA_019802505.1 Corydoras sp. C115 | reverse complement strand
AATGAATGAATGACACGGCGACTTGTGAGCGTCTCTAGAAAGCGCGCTGGCGGCTGAGCTTCAGCTCGCAGAGCTCGTCCTCGCTGTGGAGCTCCGCATGCGCTTCATCCGAGTCGCTGAAGTGCGAGTGCGGGGAAAACTCGCCGTCGCTCCGGCTCGACTGCGGGGAGTCTTTGCTGGGCTCGGAGGGGGACTTGCTGGCCAGGGACACGAACGCGTCGTCCTCGAATTGGAACGGCCCGCCGCCGAGAGGGACCGGGAACGCGTTTGGAGAGCCCTCCGCCGAGAAGGCGGGTGCCAGCGCGTCGGCGCGCTCCTCGGCGCCGGGGGCACGCAGCAGGTCGGAGAGCGCGTTGATGTAGATCTGCGCCATCTGCAGCGTCTCGTACTTGGACAGCTTCTTCTCGTTGTCGATCGACGGGATGACGCTGCGCAGCTCGTCGAAGGCGTGGTTCAAGCCGTGCATGCGCCTGCGCTCCCGCGCGTTCGCCGCCATGCGCCTCTGCTTCTGCACCACGTTGGCGACCTTGCTGCTCGGCGCGCGCTGCCGGCCCTCGTCCGAGCGCGCCGCTCCCTTGAGGCGGCACAGGTCGCGCACGCGGACCGCGCCGCTCGCCCTGGCGCACTTGGACACTTGGTGCGCGGCGGACACGCCCTCGGCGCCGTGCGGCAGGTAGTCGGCGTGTGCGGGAGCGAGCCACGCGTGTGCGTCCGACTCCCCCGCCGTCCTCGGGTCCTCGCGCAAGCCGCCCGTGACGTCCATGGCCCCTGTGCGCGCGCGTCAGGTCCCGAGCTACGGAGGTGTTCTCGTGCGTGTGTCAGGGGGTGGGTGGGTGGGTGGGGGGGGCGCCTTCGGTTCCCTTCCTGCACCTGTTGCGCGCTTCTCTGAGGCCGGGTTTCTTTACCGATGGTCTCAGCGGCGGTTTTAAAAGCGGCACGCGCCTGGGAGCCCCCCTCCTTGAGCCGGTCGCGTGGCGCTTTGACCAATAAGAGCACTCGGGGCAAGCGCGTGTTGCCGACCAATGAGAAAGCCGCAGCGAACTCAACACACCTTATTATATCCCAACTTTTTTTTTTTTTTTTTTTTTTTTGATAGTACCGTGCCCTGTTTAACTCGAGTGTTATTCGAACAATGGACGGTCCCACAGGAGCGGCGCAGAAAGGTGCGGGAATGTGGAAGAAGAAACAGACGGGCGACCCGCCCGCAAAGAAGGGTTTGTTTTCCACAGTGCAGCTGACACCGTCTTACAAAGAGTCAAAGCCATCCAGAGCTCAGCCGCCGACAAGAAATACTAATATTACCCAGAGCTCACCCTATAAATTATTAACTATTATTATTACTATTATTTATTATTATAAATAAATGATCCACAAACTATATAATAAATATTATAGAAATAATAACAGCTATAAATATAATAATAGAGATTCTTTGCTGACTCAAATGTTGACAAAACAAAACTATTAATCCTGAGAAATTTCTAATTCAGAAATATAATCTTTACAGCGTCTGCTGTTTGTAATCTTACTATGAATTAATTAGCATATAATAATAAAGCATTATATAATAATAATAATAATAATAATAATAATAATAATAATAATAATTATTATTATTATTATTATTATCTCTTTTTCGCATTTTTACCCGTTTGCTTTCATATTATTTGTTTAGTTTTACTAAAAAATATTCACTCTTTTAAAAGTTTTTAAAAGTTTTCTTAATTTAGTTTAGTTTTATTGGCTTTGCGCCTGAAAAAATTTTCACGTTCTCGTAGACACACAACCTTCATTTTGATCAAAATTCTTTCTGGATAAAATACTTTTTGAAAAACTTTTAAAATCCAAAACGAAAAAAAAACGACAAATTAATAATAATAATAATAATAATAATAATAATAATAATAATACCAAGTATTACAAAAAAATAAAAATAAATAAATAAATAAAATAATAATAATAATAATATACCCAGCGATGGATTGGCGCCCTGTCCTGGGTCTGTCTGCCCAGCGCCCGAGACGTTGTCCCCTGGATGGGCATGGGGAACCCCACCGCGACCCTAATAGAGGATAAAGCGGAAGATAGTAAATGGATGAGTGAATGAATAATAATAATAATAATAATAATAATAATAATAATAATAATAATAATAACAAGTATTACAACAAAAATAATAATCTTTTTTTATTGTTGTTATTATTATTTTTGTTATTATTATTATACTAATTAAAATTAAACGATTCACTTTTGGTCCAAACGAACTAAGATCTTACTCGTTTAAAAAATCGTACTGTTTAAATTAGAGTAATTAATTTAAATACTTTTTCAGTGTTAATTAAAGTGCAAATTCGATTTAACATAAACTAACAAACTTATTTTTCGAAGGCAACAGAAATAAATTGCGACATTTCGTGATTATCAGCAGAACTTGGAGGGAACGCTGTGCTTCTTGTGCAGTTCTGATTGTGAGGCTCTGTGGATAACAGACGCAGGGACGGACGCTCTGCCGCTCGGACGGACGCTCGGTCAGTCGCTCTGTTCCTCGCATTCATGAAGCGATGGCGCCTGAACGCACTGAGCCGGAGCCGCGGCTGGCGGCCTGTGCGTTTTGGAAGAGTTCCTAAAGCAAACAACAGGTTGGATATCGTTGCTGTCGATTATTAAAGTGTCTCGCGTGACAATGGAGACTCTTATGTTCGATTGGACACGCCGGGGGGACTCTATGGACAGAGGACACACACTGGGGCTTCAGCGCGAGCGAGTCTGCGTGCTGCATTCTTTATTTCGGTTGCCCTGGAAACGGCCACATATCACTGCAATAAAATACACGAGCGCCTCCGTTTAGCCCCAAATCCACTTCAGCGAGAGCATGAATTATTATATTAATAAATTGTGTTTATAGCAACATCAAACATAACAACATCAGCATCAATCATAACATCAACATCAGCATCAACCATAACATCAACCATAACAACATTAGCATCAACCATAACATCAGCATCAATCATAACATCAGCATCAATCATAACATCAGCATCAACCATAACATCAACATCAACCATAACATCAGCATCAACCATAACATCAACATCAACCATAACATCAACATCAACCATAACATCAGCATCAACCATAACATCAGCATCAATCATAACATCAACATCAACCATAACAACATCAGCATCAACCATAACATCAGAATCAACCATAACATTAGCATCAACCATAACATCAACATCAACCATAACATTATCAACCATAACATCAGCATCAACCATAACATCAACATCAACCATAACATTAACATCAACCATAACATTAACATCAACCATAACATCAGCATCAACCATAACATCAACATCAACCATAACATTAACATCAACCATAACATCAGCATCAACCATAACATCAACATCAACCATAACATCAACATCAACCATAACATCAGCATCAACCATAACAACATCAGCATCAACCATAACATCAACATCAACCATAACATCAGCATCAACCATAACATCAACATCAACCATAACATCAACATCAACCATAACATCAACTACAACCATAACATCAGCATCAACCATAACATCAGCATCAATCATAACATCAACATCAATCATAACATCAGCATCAACCATAACATCAACATCAACCATAACATCAGCATCAACCATAACATCAACATCAACCATAACATCAACATCAACCATAACATCAGCATCAATCATAACATCAACATCAACCATAACAACATCAGCATCAACCATAACATCAGCATCAACCATAACATCAACATCAACCATAACATCAACATCAACCATAACATCAGCATCAACCATAACATCAGCATCAACCATAACATCAACATCAACCATAACAACATTAGCATCAACCATAACATCAGCATCAACCATAACATCAACATCAACCATAACATCAGCATCAACCATAACATCAGCATCAACCATAACATCAGCATCAACCATAACATCAGCATCAACCATAACATCAACATCAACCATAACAACATCAGCATCAACCATAACATTAGCATCAACCATAACATCAGCATCAATCATAACATCAGCATCAACCATAACATCAACATCAACCATAACATCAACATCAACCATAACATCAGCATCAACCATAACATCAACATCAACCATAACATCAACCATAACATCAACATCAACCATAACATCAGCATCAACCATAACATCAACATCAATCATAACATCAACATCAACCAAAACCACAACAACATCCACAACAATAATTATACCACTAATACTAGTAATAATAATTGGTGCACGGTCACAGCCGCAGCCTAGCTCCAGGGTTCCTGGTCCGAGGGTTAATTTGTATGTTCTCCTCGTGTGTGCGTGGATTATTACTACGTCCCCTGTTTCCTCCTCCCTCATAACAAATGCATCTTTAGTGATAACCGAGTGTCCATATAAATAGTCACAAATGAGTGAATGTCTGAACACATAATCAAAACACAAATAAAGGATGAGCTCTGGCCCCCCAATTACCTATACGTCATGTCCTCAAATGATTGGTAAAAAAAATAAAAATAATAATAATATCATTTAGTAATAATAATAATAATAATAAATATTATTAATTATTATTATTATTATTATTATTATTATTATTATTATTATTATTATTATCATCATCATTATTTATTTACTATAATTATTATTCATAAACAGTGATGCAAATGATGTCTTTATGTGTACATCTTAAGTACTACTAACGATAACAATAATGGTTAACACAAATTATCAAAAGCTATTTTATTATAATTAATATCGACCTTTTGTTAAAAGCTTAGTGTTTTTTGTAAAACACCATACTACTTTACCTCTACTTTATATTAGTAATATTAACCAATTGATTAGGAATTACAAATTGACATTCTGTTTTCTTTTTGACGACGAGAATAAATATCCGACATAAAATCACCACCACCCCAACAACAACAACAACAACAACAACAACAATAATAAAACGTGATCCCACATAATCCCTTTGATTTAAAGACTTTATTCTGCAATGAATTGTCATTAATAAGCAGCTGGTTTAATGTGAAGGACTTTCCAGATGTTGCAGGAATTTGAGTTGGTCAAGTGCCCTCGTGTGGACACAGAGGGAAATGTGGGGGAAAATATCTGAAGGTGATACAACATGCTTTTAAATAAAACATAAATAATAAAAAAGAAGATTCAGAACGCTTATCTTTAAATATCTGAATGACGTCACTGGCTAATTATCACTGGCTAATTAAAAAAATGTAAACTAACAATCGGGTTTGATGAATTTACAGTGTAGTTGGTTTTCTGCATAACTTCTGACTTGTGATGTTCTCATTTGTAAGCCGCTTCGGATAAAAACATCTGCTAAACGACTAAATGTAATTGTAATATAAATTTAATTCATAATTCGTTAAACGAGCGAGTTCGAGTACGCGGAGTGATACAAGAAATCTAGACCCTCACAGTCGTTACCTGGTTATGGTCGTGGACCAATCACGTTGCTAGGTCGGAACTACTGTTCGTTGCCAAACTTTTCCGTTCGTTCTCATTTAAAACCATTTAAAGACTGTTAAAAGTTATAAAACGAACACAGTTCGGTAATAATTTGTTAATTTACGCAACGTACGCAACGTGGAATAAAAACCATGCTTGTTTTAATGGCGCCGAGACGCGCAGTAAGCAGGTGAGTTGGAATCAAACATGGCGACTCAATTAACAGCTACAGACTTCCAGAGTTAAACCTACAACTGTCACAACGTTACAAACGTCATTTATGTAGAGTTTTTATACTATTTTATGTGGTGGCGGAACGGTGGCTTAGTGGTTAGCACGTTCGCCTCTCAGCACTAGGGATTCCCGGTTCGAATCCCCATCTGGGTGGAGTTTCCATGTTCTCCCCGTGTCCGCGTGGGTTTCCTCCGGGTTCTCCGGTTTCCTCCCACAGTCCAAAAACATGGATCAAGTCAATTAAGTTCTCCAAATTGCCCCATATAGAGTGTGTTTGTGTGAGTGAGTGTGTGCCCAGCGATAGATTGGTGTATCTGCCCAGCACCCGAGACGTTCTCCCCTGGATGGGCATGAGGAACCCCCCTCCGCCCACCCGCAACCCTAATATGATGAATTATGAATTAATGAATGAATTTTATGTGGCGCTAAGTTCTACGAGAATCTGATAAATGTAGTAGAAGTGTGACTTACCAGAACTAGGCCTGAAGTTTGGGATTATATTTGAATTTAGTCTTAAATCATTTAAAGAGTCCTGAGGAAGAGACGATGGATGAGTTAATGGTTAAGTCTCAGGACTTTACTCAGCTATACAGAGGTCGCAGTTTGGCTTCTGGATACTGATGCAGAAACGATCCATGACGCTGCACCACCAGCATCAACATCACCACAATCACACACTCCTCCACCTCCTCCACCACCACTGCTGCTAATGGAGGAGGTGGCGGCGAGCTGTTCACTCCTTATAAGGTGAGATGCTTGATTATTAAGAAAGTTTATTTTTTCTGTCGGTTGTAATACTAATAAAGTTATAAAAACTTACTAGGACGTTAAATCTAAAAAATTCTAACCGCATCTCATTATCTTTACGTTAAGTTGGTGGTGGTGGTGGTGGTAACTCCGCCCTAAAATTGTAACATCTAGCGTATTATATAATTGTCTCCTCCTACCCACAGTACAATATCTTTTACTACTAATAATCTTTTATGGATCAAATAGGGCGGCTCGGTGGCTTAGTGGTTAGCATGTTCTCCTCTCAGCACTAGGGATTCCCGGTTTGAAATCCCCATCTGGGTGGAGCTTCCATGTTCTCCCTGTGTCCGCGTGGGTTTCCTTCGGGTTCTCCGGTTTCCTCCCACAGTCCAAAAACATGGATCAAGTCAATTGAGTTCTCCATATTACGCCATATAGAGTCTGTGTCTGTGTGTCCAGTGATAGATTGGCGCCCTTTCCTGGGTGTATCTGTCCAGCGCCCGAAACGTTCTCCCCTGGATGGGTATGGGGAACCCCCGCGACCCTAATAGAGGATAAAGCAGAATATAATGGATGGATGGATGGATGGAGCTGATCAAATAACATTAATGAATGCCATGAGGATTAAATATTTCTAATATTTTTAATGGCTACTGTTTTCATCTCATCTCATCTTCCACTTAATCCTATACTAGGGAGTAGGGTTCGGGCGCTGGGCAGATACACCCCGAACAGGGTACCAATCAATCACTGGGCACACATGCTCATGCAGTATATAGGGGCAATTTAGAGCAGCCAATTTAACTTGAGTCCATGTTTTTGGACCCCACACAGACATGGGGAGAACAGTGGAGATCCACTCAGCTCAGGATTCGAACATGCTAACCACTCCATCACCCTGCCGCCCAATGAACAGATCTACTATTATTACGTTTTTTTGTTTCATGTGTAATTAAATTAATAGTTCTATCTATCTGATGAATAAGGTTTTGTAGCTGAATAAAATCGTATTACCTTAAAAATACTCAACTCAATTCAATTCTATTTATAAGGCACATTAAAAACAGCAGAAGCTGCAACAAAGAACTGTGTTTAAACTTATAAAAACATGAATACAATATAAACAATAAATATTAGCTGATTAATTAGATTATTAATAAAAATAGCCCCAGTGTCCACGTGGGTTTCCTCCGGGTTCTCCGGTTTCCTCCCACAGTCCAAAAACATGGATCAAGTCAATTGAGTTCTCCAAATTGCCCCATATAGAGTGTGTCTGTGTGAGTGAGTGTGTGCCCAGCGATAGATTGGCGCCCTGTCCTGGGTGTATCTGCCCAGCGCCCGAGACGTTCTCCCCTGGATGGGCATGGGGAACCCCCCCGCGACCCTAATAGAGGATAAAGCGGAAGATAATGAATGAATGAATGAAAATAGCAGCTCCCAAATCTTGCACTCACCTTAAAGTTTTTCTTTCATCTTTGTCCTTGCAGAAATGAGGTAGAGAAACACTGATGGGGTTCCAGTTTGGATTTAGAGGCAGAGAGAACAAGGTAAGGTGAATTCTGTACCTGTGCTCCTGCTGTTGCTTATGGTTTGAGGTGGATGTATTAGTTTTTATAAAAGCTACAGCATTATTTAAGACCCCTCGCTGTCCCGGTGTGGACTCCTGTTCACAGAGTGAGGTATCTGAATAACCTAAAATGATCGATGTCACAAAGATGCCCTTTTGACCCCAGACACATGCTAAAATCTAAAAAAAAAGCCATATGGAATGTCAAAATCCAGGTTAATGTGTGAAAATTAGGTGACCTCAGGTTTTCCATCCATCTATTCCATCCATTATCTTCTGCTTTATCCTATATTAGGAGGATTCCCCATGCCCATCCAGGCGAGAACGTTTCGGGCGCTGGGCAGATACACCAAGGACAGGGCACCAATCTATCGCTGGGCACACACTCACTCACTCACACAAACACACTCTATATGGGGCAATCTGGAGAACTCACTTGACATGATCCATGTTTTTGGACTGTGGGAGGAAACTGGAGAACCCGGAGCAAACCCACGTGGACACGGGGAGAACATGAAAACTCCACCCAGATTGGGATTCGAACCGGGAATCCCTAGCGCTGAGAGAACATGCAAAACCACTAAGCCACCATGTTGCGACCTCAGGTTTTATTCTAGGTAATTTATGGATTCACACTTGTTAATTTTTTAGTTTTTCATCTTCACCACATTTAGGGCGGCACGGTGGCTTAGTGGTTAACACGTTCGCTTCTCAGTGCTAGGGATTCCCGGTTCGAATCCCAATCTGGGTGGAGTTTCCATGTTCTCCCCGTGTCCGCGTGGGGTTCCTCCGGGTTCTCCGGTTTCCTCCCACAGTCCAAAAACATGGATCAAGTCAATTGAATTCTCCAAATTGCCCCATATAGAGTGTGTGTGTGAGTGAGTGTGTGTCCAGCGATGGATTGGCGCCCTGTCCTGGGTGTATCTCCCCAGCGCCCGAAACGTTCTCCCCTGGATGGGCATGGGGGATCTCCCCTGTGACCCTAGTACAGGATAAAGTGGAATATAATGGATGGATCTGATATACCGCGACTAAGTAGTAAGGAAGATAATATCGACAGTAGTGACCATGCTGCCATGTCTGTCACACCTGTGTGAACTTGTACAGTTTTTTTTAGAGGGCTGTGATGGTAACAGGTCTTGGACCTGGAGCTCAGTGCAGGATGGTAACTGATTTTAAATGATGATTTTTAATCATCACTCAAGTTCTACTCGGTGCTATAGCCTTATTTTTAAGTGTTTATTCTGAGTGTGCTTTAATATTATATTCATACAGTGTTGTAGGTTGTTTACTTACTCTGTGCTCAGTTTTATTTTCTCTCACTATAATAATTGTAACTTAGTGGTTTAGCATGTTCTCCTTTCAGTGCTGGGGATTCCCGGTTTGAATCCCAATCTGGGTGGAGTTTCCATGTTCTCCCCGTGTTCGCGTGGGTTTCCTCCGGGTTCTCCGGTTTCCTCCCACAGTCCAAAAACATGGATCAAGTCAATTGAATTCTCCAAATTGCCCCATATAGAGTGTGTCTGTGAGTGAGTGTGCGCCCAGCGATAGATTGGCGCCCTGTCCTGGGTGTATCTGCCCAGCGCCCGAAACGTTCTCCCCTGGATGGGCATGGGGACCCCCCCCCCCCCCCCACCCTAATATAGGATAAAGCGGAAGATAATGAATGAATGAAATTGTCCCATATAGAGTGTGTTTGTCTGTGTGAGTGTGTGTCCAGTGATAGATTGGCGCCCTGTCCTGGGTGTATCTGCCCAGCGCCCGAGACGTTCTCCCCTGGATGGGCATGGGGAACCCCCCCCGCGACCCTAATAGAGGATAAAAGCGGAAAATATAATAATTGTTAAACCGGGCGCATGTTCAAATCTCCACTACTTTTGCTTGACAACGTTTTTAACGTTTACTGCATATACAACACGTTCCTGCTGTTTATAATTATTCATTAAATGTAATTAATTCTACCAGTGCTGTATGAATCAACGTTCCTGCTCTTTATTTGGGAGCAGAATTTCTAAACATATTCAAACTAATACCAGCCATTTTCTAAGTCGAGATAGGGCTCCGAAAAACAGATCTACCCAAAGGGCGACGACTGAAGGTACGACCCCAGAGAGCTTTTCAAATGAATGCGCTGTATGATTCTAAAGAAAAAGATCCTGCATAAATTTATGTACTGTATATATTCACATAGCCAAGAACTTGGCCTTTTGAAGTGTCATGCGGGTGAGACGGGTGTGTGTGTGTGTGTGGGGGGGGGGTGTACACGTGGTAGCCTTAGCTTTTCTTTATTCATTGAAGCATGAGGGATCGGCTGCTGTGCTATTCTGTGTGTGCCAAGGGGCATGACGTCTGGCAAACACGCTCTGTGATCTCCTAAAACCAGGCCCGACCTTTGACCACACTACCTGGGGTTTGTGCTTTAAAAAAAAAAAAAAAAAAAACCTAAAAAAACTCAAAACACGTATTCAAGTACAAAACGTTCCAGATGATTCAGCAGGCAGAACGCTGACAGGAATGGCACTAAACTAAAGAAAGTCACTGTAAAAAACATGTTTATTAGACAAATTATACACAGAAAGCTTTGCCACTTGTAACAGAGGCCTCAGTTTGTTCCATTTGAATAATATGCAACACATACAACAAAATAGGCCTATATTAAATACTGTACATTATAATCAATGATCCAGGAGTCCTGTACATACTATGTAAGAAATTAAAAATGTTACAGGCATGGCCATGTTTTATATTTTAAAATGTAAATATCTTCCCCGTACGCTTGAATCCATAAACTCAAAAAGAGAGAAATGCGTCTTAAAAAAGGCAAATATTGGAAACACTGCCTTACGATCGAAGGGATTCAGGACTGAATTAGTGTCATAAAGACTTAAGCAACGCTTTAATGTTAAACTCTATTTTCGTTTCAACGTAATCTCCATGTAAAATATACATTTTAACATCTCTTCGTTATACTAAATAAAAATCTTCAACTCTAAATAATTTTTTAAGTCCTATTCTCATTCAGTAGCCATAAGATAGCTTAAGAAAAGTACATCTAGAATGCGGTCATCGAAAGACTGTTGCTGTTTCTCTACACACAACGTTTGCAAATTAGTTTAAGGATAACAAACCGAAAGCTCGTCCTAAACTAACATTAGTCATATTAATACGATGTTAGTGATAAACGCAGATTTTTTTTTATTTCGTTTCCATGTTTTTTTTTTTCCTTTTGAGAAATAAAACACAATCCAAAAAATGGCATCGTGAGTCATAACTTAAAACAATCGTAACGCTTTACTTCTTAAACTAACAAATGGGAATGTACGAGGGCCGTTCAGAATGTAATGTCCCACAATTCTCCAAAATTAGTGACGAAATGAATAGGTTTTTAAAATGCAAGTCTTTATCAACGCAGGTCATTTTTGTCTATATCAGCTCTAGTTCTGTTTACTTGTTCTCACCTCATGACATCATCAAAATATGCTCATCGAGATATCCGAGGGCCGTGTGGTCCAACACAATTTGGTGACATGCATTTTGATTGTTCACTACAGTTCTTGTAATCAGGCTTTTTCCCTTTAGGGGGCGCCATAGTCGAGAAGATACACATAATAAAGTGATCTTTTTTTCCTACTGTACTTGCACACAGAGGAATCTGTCCTCCACCTTGGAGGTGTCCCACCCTGTACACGGGGCCCGGGGAGCAATTAGGGTTTGGTGCCTTGCCCAAGGGCACTTTAGTCTAAGTACTTGGTGGGACCGAGAATTGAACCGTGGACCTACAGGTCACAATGCTGGGACAATTTAGTGTCTCCGACATGTAGATGTGAGAGGGGGACATCACAACTGAAGCACTTCAAATCAAAATATACTTTGAAAAACAATGGGGCATTACATTTTTAACGCCGCTCATAATTGAAATAATTTTCCAAAATGGTTGGTCTTTGTTTTCTTTATCAGAGCCAGAGATTTAAAAAGAGACTGATCTCAGCAGTTCACCTCACATGTTGCTGCTCAACCTTTCAAATCATTTAGGATGAGAACTGAACGTCAGGAAATCAGCGCCGTGGTCTTAGAACCTTTTCCTCAGACACATTCCACACTGAATGTTTTGTAAAGGTTAATAAAACACACTTAAGGAGACCTTAGTTGCATTTTTCATCCAGTCTTAGTTTCAGTGGGTTTGTGTACGTATGTGTGTGTGTGTGTGTGTGTGTGTGTGTGTGTGTGTGTGTGTGTGTCTGTTCATGGAAAAGTCCACCTTCAGTAAGATGGCCCAAATCTGCGGCGCCGATCCAGTGAATGTCTGCAGCACCGGTTCTTTTTAAAGAGCAGCAGACTCGGACCGCCGACGTTCCGTAAAGCAGATGAGATTCCTCAAGTTATTGCGGGTGTTTCTGCAAAGTGCAGTGTTCCTTTTTTTTTTTTTTTTTTTTTTAACTCCTCCTTTTTTTTTTTGTCCTGAACAAAAAGACAGAAGTGTAAACATCCCATAATATTAAGGTTCGTGATAGTCGTTTCAAATCTCTCCTCTCAGCAAGTTCTGAAGAAATTAAAAACCCACAGAAGCAGTTATGTTGACACAAGAGATCTCCCAACGACCACAAAGACAATAATGATCACCTCCTCGTCGGGGAGGTGAGTTCAGGCAGGACAAGCACCCCAACAGCAAAGCTCATCAAGAGAAAATCAAACCAAAACAACGGAAAAACCAAACCCAAGAGCAATCCGGGAGAACGGGAGACTGGTATTTACAGTTGGATCTTTGTTTCGTGTGCGTGTCTTCTTTTGCGTTATATGGACGTGCCCCGGTCGGGGTCATTCCCGTAGCTGAAGCTAGGGGTCGGTGTGGGCTGGTAGGGAATGCTGGACATGGTCTTGATGGGGCTGCGGAAGAAGCCTCCATTAGGAGCACGCTGTCTGAAGGGTCCCGGGCCTGTCCGCTGGTCGGGCATGGCGCCGAATGCGAAACCGGAAGCGGCCTTGGCCGAAAGGCTTCGGCTGAGTGTCTGGATCTGTTCTGGGATGAAGGTGGTCGTGGTGATGTGGGTGTTGCGGAAGTCGCTGATCTGCTCCAGGGCCTGACGTGCAGCCGGCAGTGAGTCCATGTCCAGCGGCGTCAGGTCCATGGATGAGGTGGAGTACTGCTTGTGTGGGCTCTCGTCCTCCGTGCACAGGCTGTTCACACGCCGGTGGAGGTGCTCCAGGTCGATCTCCTTATCGTCCTAAGAAAAAGGAGTCAGGGTGGAGTGGGGTGGGGGGTAGAAGGAAGGAAGGGGGGAGAATAGGAAGCAATAAGGAAAGAGCAAGCGAAAGACAGAGAGAGAGAAGAGGAGGAGGATTGAGGGTTGTTACAGGAAAGTGAGGAAAGTGAGGAAATTTGGGGGTGTACGATTTAAATAAAGTGTAGGAGGATGCGGTGGGTGCAGCGAGAAGCAGAGGTGAGATGGTGAAATGATGAGATGATGAGGCGATGGCCGTGAGGAGATGTGAGCAGATAGAACGCGGTATATTAGATGATGTTTAGGTGACGGATGAGCAGCAGGAGTTGAATAAAAAACACAAAAGAATAAAGGATGAACACGGACGAGGCAGATGGATCCAGCAACAAGCATCGTTTTACAGAACCGAAAACATGCTTTGTTCTATCGTTCGGCTTTAAATGCGCACTGCGCTGAGAATTGCAAATGAATTTACATTTAGTCGTTTAGCAGACGCTTTTATTCAAAGCGACTTACAAATGATAACATCATGTCAGTAGTTATGAAGAAAACCAACTATACTGTAAAATCATCAAACCTGATTGTCTTTGATGTTGCGCCCCCCCCCCCCCCCCTTTTTTGTATTATTGTATAATCTAAAGTCGCAATCTGATCTCTGAATTAAAGAGTCTATAAAGGTTTGCACATCATGTTTACACTATATGTTTAAAAGCATGGCCACATACACTCTGATTATAACACTGATTATTAATGCAGTATTGGATCAGATTGACTCTACAGCATACCGAGCCATTTGGGAACATTGTGTTTTTGGTTTTGTGGTTTTGCGCCTTTTATGAATTTGTTCGCAGTGATCCTTAAAAGTTAGGAAATATTTAGTTTTATGAAGTCATTTAATTTTGAGACAAGTCCTAAAATGTACACAAACCCCCCAAAAGCTAACACATGATAAAAGGCTTTAGAATATTTCATTCCATTTGATTTTTTAACTTATTAGCAAATAATTTGAAAATGAAAGAAAGGTCATGTATTTTAATGAATGGAATTTTAATCAGATGAGTGAGTGTCCTGATTCATTTACCAAAAATTAAGTCTTTAGACTTTAGTTCAATGTATTTTTTTCGCTGCATTAAAGCAAACGGGTCTGTCAGCACCAATCAACAGAAAAAATGTCTCTCTCTCTCTAAAAGTGGGGGTGTGTTAATGGCATGGTGGTGCAGAGTGGGTCTGTTGATGTTGCAGTGGTGCAAAGTGGGTCTGTTGATGGTGGTGCAGAGTGGGTCTGTTGATGTTGCGGTGGTGCAGAGTGGGTCTGTTGATAGTGGTGCAGAGTGGGTCTGTTGATGTTGCGGTGGTGCAGAGTGGGTCTGTTGATAGTGGTGCAGAGTGGGTCTGTTGATGTTGCGGTGGTGCAGAGTGGGTCTGTTGAAGGTGCTGTGGTGCAGAGTGGGTCTGTAGATGGTGCGGTGAAGCAGAGTGGGTCTGTTGATGGTGCAGAGTGGGTCTGCTGATTGTGCAGTGAAGCAGAGTGGGTCTGTAGATGGTGTGGTGGTGCAGTGGGGGTTTATTGATGGTGCAGTGAAGCAGAGTGGGTCTGTTGATGGTGCGGTGGTGCAGAGTGGGGGTTTATTGATGGTGCAGTGAAGCAGAGTGGGTCTGTTGATGGTGCGGTGGGGCAGAGTGGGGGTTTATTGATGGTGCAGTGAAGCAGAGTGGGTCTGTTGGTGCGGTGGTGCAGAGTGGGGGTTTATTGATGGTGCAGTGAAGCAGAGTGGGTCTGTTGGTGCGGTGGTGCAGAGTGGGGGTTTATTGATGGTGCAGTGAAGCAGAGTGGGTCTGTTGATGGTGCAGAGTGGGTCTGTTGATGGTGCGGTGGTGCAGAGTGGGGGTTTATTGATGGTGCAGTGAAGCAGAGTGGGTCTGTTGGTGCGGTGGTGCAGAGTGGGGGTTTATTGATGGTGCAGTGAAGCAGAGTGGGTCTGTTGGTGCGGTGGTGCAGAGTGGGGGTTTATTGATGGTGCAGTGAAGCAGAATGGATCTGTTGATGGTGCAGTGAAGCAGAGTGGGTCTGTTGATGGTGCAGAGTGGGTCTGTTGATGGTGCAGTGAAGCAGAGTGGGTCTGTTGGTGCGGTGGTGCAGAGTGGGGGTTTATTGATGGTGCAGTGAAGCAGAATGGATCTGTTGATGGTGCAGTGAAGCAGAGTGGGTCTGTTGATGGTGCAGAGTGGGTCTGTTGATGGTGCAGTGAAGCCGAGTGGGTCTTTTGGTGCGGTGAAGCACCTTTAATCAGTTTGTGTTATTAATGAGACTCATGCTCTGAGGGAGCTGATTGGCTTGTTGAGCTGTCAGTCTGATCTAATGACTACTGAACCATTCCAATTAAACAAAATTAAACTAAACAAAGTAATGAGTAGTAATCCAGCTTTAAAACACTAATCCTTTAGAACCACAGTAACCTCATCTGTTAGCAAAATCCTTTAAAACAGTGCAACTTTGATAGTGTACGGTTCTAATTCACTCCATCCCAAACAGTTCTATTCGTACTGTAAAGAAAAGGGTTAAATAATCTAGTAATTAAAATTTCTACATCATAGCCCCACATTATTATTTATTCTGAGCCTTTGTGATGATTCTTTGTGATGTTTAATTTACTCCTCAGAGGATAATGTTCTAGTTCAGAGCTTATTGAACTTTCTGTTCTGGCTGCTTTAAGGTTGTTCTGTAGCTGTTTAGTTGACATAGTTAACTGTTTAGTGTGTGTTTAAAAGTCCTACTGTTTGTTCTGTGTTCAGTTATCACATGGAAACTGTTAATAAATAATAATATCCAGCTTTGCTGTTTTATGCCACAGTAGCCATGAGAACATAGAACCAGTGTTCTCCAGAATTTTACATTTGATCTGATCGGGTAAGTGTGGCGTTGATGATTAAGTTGATCTGAATTTTATTCACACACACACTTTGCATACACTACATTTTACATTACATTAGGTCATTTATTGGACGCCTTTATCCAAAGCGACTTACAAGGTGAGCACAGGGTTCATCACAACATCCCTGGAGCAATGAGGGTTAAGGGTCTTGCTCAAGGACCCACATTGGTAACTTCAGTGGAGCTGGGATTTGAACCCCCAACCTTCAGACTGATAGCCCAATGCCATGACTACTGAGCTACTATGCCCTCAGTGTTGATTTTAACAGTGTTAGAACAGTGAAGCCAATCCATTCCAGCTTTTTCTCTGCACTGAAGCCATTCAAGTTTGAGATCAAAGGTTAGCGTTTCAGACTTTATTTCTTAGACCTTACATTCAGATGTAATTATATAAACAGCATATTTTGTATATATTTTATTTCCTAGGTTCTCTGTTAACATCGTGGGTTTAAGTTTTGGGTTATGGTCGAGTTCACTGAAGTTTCCACTGTGGGATCTTGAGCAAAGGGCTTCACCCTTATCACTCCAGAGATGAAGCGAGTTCGATTTGGATAGAAGCATCTGCAAACTGACCAAAAATAACATAAATATAAATAGATCTGAAGGTTCGATTTCGATTGTAGCTTCGGGTTTCCCAAATAAAGCATTTGATTTTAAAAGTTGGAATATTTTGCACCACTGGGGTACTGAGAAGCGGACCCCAAACTGGTCGGCCAAAAGGTAACGGGTGAGTGACCTTTTAAAGTAGTACAGGTCACGGAAGCATTTTAAAAAGTATTTATGGCTTAAAGTTGTAGTTTTTGGCTTAAAGTGTAAGTAGATTTTAACAGGAGGTAACACTGTCCCCTACTGAGCCTCGGTCCTCACAAAGTCCATCCATCCATTATCTTCCGCTCTATCCTCTACGACAGGGGGGTTCCTCATGCCCATCCAGGGGAGAACGTTTCGGGCACTGGGCAGATACACCCAGGACAGGGTGCCAATCTATCACTGGACACACACTCACTCACACACACACTCTATATGGGGCAATTTGGAGAATTCAATTGACCTTAATCCATGTTTTTGGACTGTGGGAGGAAACCGGAGAATCCGGAGGAAACCCACGTGGACACGGGGAGAACATGGAAACTCAACCCAGATTGGGATTCGAACCAGGAATCCCTAGTGCTAAGAGGAGAACATGCTAAACACTAAGCCACCGTGCCGCCCCCTCACAAAGACTCTTCTTTAAAAACAACTTAACAGGGAGGTTTTTATTTTTGCCGCTGTTGCTTTGACTTGCTCTTTGGGAGTTCAGGCTCGGCGCACTAGATAACTAGATTAATAAATGAACTTAAACTTGAGATTAACTGTAAATTATCAGTGGAAATATATCCTGAAACTGTAATATGTTTGTCTTTTTAAGGGAAAAAGTAATCAATTGGCCTCGTCGTTCATACAACATAAAAAACCAAAGTACGTTCTGTTTCTGAAGTTGAAGGTAATGGGTTTGTATTGAAGCGGTGCTTTTCCTAAATCTCTTCAACAGAAGCTCCTGCAGAAGTAAAGTCCTGATCTCACACTGGAATAAAAGTCTGAGTCCTCACTGAACCGGGACGTGGTGTTTATCTGTACCGCAGGACGCCGCTACCTACGTGGGCTGGAAGCGTGGTGCATGAGGAGAGAGAAGGCAGCTCAGTGTTGGCAGAAGACGCTTCGCGATGGGATAGCGAACGTGTGGCGTAGGCTGGAGTCCAGAGGCGGGGCGCAGCATGCAGACGAGAGGTGATTGGATGAGGGCCTGAGCGTGAGCGTGATGTCACTCCGCGGCTCATGGCACGGCTCATCCGAGCCGGCGGACGGCCCGTCGGCCTGCGTCTGCCGTGGCAGCAGACCGCAACCCAACGGGACGATGGCGGGACGGATGGACAGATGGAGCGGGCGGATGAAAGGACGAGGAGAAGGTAATTTGTTTTCAAAGAGAGTTGGGGGATGAGTAGAAAGAGACAACAAACAAAACAGTCAGCACATAGAGCTTCTGAGGTTCTGTTTTTAAAGTCCAATGATTCCAACGTTCCAGAAACCTGGAATGGTGAGACGGTAAGTATTTAAAAAAGTTGAACCCCCTCAACAAAACTCAACGGAACTGTGTGGCTTTACCTGGGGCCTTTTTTTAAAAGTCGTTTCTGACACATTAAGAGTTTAGACATGATCAACACGTGATTGTGTAGCGCTCAGCAGCCTCGGGAAAACTCCTCCCTCTGGATTTTAAAATCCTTTTAAAACGTTAGTGAGGAACTGCGTGAGCCCCACGGAATCACAACAACAATGGCAGACATCAAGACAGTTTTTCAATCTTCAGGCAAATGACACAAAGACTGAACACATAGCTGATTTATCACGATGTGCATTAGGGCTGTCCCGAAAAAATGTCCCTCATCTCGCTCAGGCCAGATCTGGTATCAATATTAATGTCACCAGTCACAGTGACAAGTTAAGTGTTGCCCTGCACAGTAACGGGGATGTTAACGCTTTACATTTATCATGGGACTGAAAAAATAAAAGTTTCCAGATCCAGCAGCCCAACAAAGAAAATTCAATCTTAAAAATACGAGAGCGGCATTGAAATTAACCATGTGTACGGAAAGTTGCAAAAAAGGAAGCGACGAAGAAGATTAAGGTAGCGAAAGACGTTAATGTGCTTACAAGCAGAGTCTAAAGATGTCAAAGTTAGTCAAAGATGTCAAAGATAATGAAGTGTGAATGCCGTTCTGTTAAAACGTTCATTTTCTATTTACATTAGTCTTTTATATCCTTTTATATTCAATAATATAAAATACTGTTATATATAATAAATTTTTTTAGTATTATACACGAGGCTTAGCCTCTGAGGGCTAGGGATATCTGGTTCGAATCCCAATCTGGGTGGAGTTTCCATGTTCTCCCCGTGTCCGCATGGGTTTCCACCGGGTTCTCCAGTTTCCTCCCACAGTCCAAAAACATGGATCAAGGTCAATTGAATTCTCCAAATTGCCCCATGCCCCAAATGTGTTTGTGTGAATGAGTGTGTGTATCCAGTGATAGATTGGCGCCCTGTCCTGGGTGTATCTGCCCAGTGCCCGAAATGTTCTCCCCTGGATGGTCATGGGGAACCCTTCAAAAATTGTTCATCATCGATGACAACACATGAATCAATTAAATAATTTACCTAATTAGTGATAATAAATATTTTTTATGGATAAATTGCCCATTTTCTACTAAATTTTAAACTTCACAAGCAGAATTAATTTAGGATAAAATAATTTAACACGATATAGAGGTGGTTTTTGAAAAATAAATTTTTTTAGATTTAGCTTGTTTGTATTTTGAAGTCTCTAGAATGAATTAAATGGATTCACACTGATTTAAATGGAAAGCGGTGCCTCGGGTTTCATCGATTCCGGATTTCACTGATTGCAATGAAACAGGAGTTCCACTGAACTTGCAAATTCATGGCTTTAACTTTAAAACTGCATGGCTTTTTATCACAGTAACAATATGGATTTTAATTTCGTTTTAAACTCCTGCTGCGGCTTGTCCTGTTCAGCAGAATCACAATTTATGGAAAAGTAGTGCAGAGACCAAAGACGAATCTCATGAAAGTCTTAAATAGTTGATGCTGAAAGCCATTAGAATATCCCTGTATTAGCAGAATGGGACAACGGGACATCCCTAATGTGCTTTAATCCCCTTTAAATGACTGACTGTTCCCTCGTTACTGTCAGAAGACTCAATTGTAAAGAAAACATCTGAGCGCCTTCTGACAGCACAGAGAGCTTCTTCACAAGCTGAAAGAGGCATTAGAATTCAGCCAACATACACACTGTACGTTATACAATATACGTTGTGTAAGAGACAGAGACACAAACGCAAGCTCTACTTCGATGTAAAAAAGACAGCAGGCTTTATTGCGACCAAAAGTATGTGCACTTGCACCAATTTGTATGGTTTCCATTTCAGCCCAAAAGTGTCCCATGGGGTTGAGACCAGAGGGCTGAAGGTCTTCAGGCTCCTCTTTGCTTTGTGCACATGGAAAGCTCTCCACACATTGTGGCTGTACACAAACTTTTGGTCATTCAAGTGCAAGTTAGTAATGTGTTTAATAGTTAGGCTGCTATATACTTATGAATGAAAAGATGCAGACAATGGAAACTAGAGCTATTGAGCAACAGCCAACGTGCACTGATGAGGATCCCCGACGTCCGAAACACCACCGCCGCTCCATCACAATGAGCTCAGTGGACGGCTTGGCTTTGATCTCTTTGCCGTCTGCCGACTGCTAAAAAGCTAAGTGAGCGTCCGACCGTGAACTGCGTGCTCATCGGTGGGTCTCTGAAACGGTTTATGGTTTGTATCGGTCTCCTGCCAAGCTGCAAGTCTGAGGGAACCTTCTGGAAGAGTGCTCTGACGACGGAACCGGCCTCGGCGTGAACGCACCGCAGGAGTTGGGATGTTCAAGAGTGACGGTCAGCCTTCTGCAAGCTACTTCAACAATGCTTAGAAGAAATTCAATTAGCATTTTATCTTATGGTTACTAATCAGATCAGCGGTCACTGGTTCTTACTCTGGAGTTCGTAGAACGTCAGCTTGTTTACAGCAATATGTAACTCATGCACCGTCGGTCAGAACGTGCGGTAAGATAGAAAGTCTAAACATGCAGGAAGGTCATCTGGTGTTTACTTACAGTAAAGGTAAAATGATATGTTAAGAAGATGCACAGACCAAAACAGAACTCTAGTACTTATAAGAGTTACTAACTGACATCTAGAACCGGTACCTACATAGAATAAATTTTACACCACATTAAAGATACATCCATCTACTATCTTCAGCTTAATCCTCTACTAGGTTTGGGATGGGTGGGGGATGCCTGTCCAGGGGAGAATGCCCCGGGTGCTGGGCAGATACACCCAGGACAGTATGCCAACACACTCACACACACAAACACTCTATATGGGGCAATTTAGAGGATTCAATTGACCTTGATCCATGTTTTTGGGCTGTGGGAGGAAACCGGAGAACCCGGAAGAAACACATGCAGACATGGGGAGAACATGGAAACTCCACCAAGAGTGGGATTTGAACCGGGAATCCCCAGCACTGAGAGGAGAACATGCCAACCGTGCTGCCACATTAAAGATCCATCCATCCATTATCTACTAGGGTCGCAGGGGGAGGGTTCCCCATGCCCATCCAGGGGAGAAGGTTTCGGGCGCTGGGCAGATACACCCAGGACAGGGCGCTAATCTATTACTGGGCACACACTCACTCACACACACACTCTATATGGGGCAATTTGGAGAACTCAATTGACTTGATCCATGTTTTTGGACTATGGGAGGAAACCGGAGGACCCGGAGGAAACCCACGTGGATGCGGGGAGAACATGGAAACTCCACCCAGATGGGGATTTGAATTGGGAATCCCTAGCGCTTAGAGGAGAACATGCCAAACACTAAGCCACCATGCTGCCACATTAAAGATACAGTTATACTTAATAATATAAACAACCTTATAGAAGGGCGGCACGGTGGCTTAGTGGTTAGCACGCTCGCCTCTCAGCGCTAGGGATTCCCAGTTCGAATCCCCATCTGGGTGGAGTTTCCATGTTCTCCCCGTGTCTGTGTGGGTTTCCTCCGGGTTCTCCTGTGGGTTTCCTCCCACAGTCCAAAAACATGGATTAAGTCAATTAAATTCTCAAAATTGCCCCACATAGAGTGTGTCTGTGTGAGTGAGTGTGTGCCCAGCGATAGATTGGCATCCTGTCCTGGGTGTATCTGCCCAGCGCCTGAGATGTTCTCCCCTGGATGGGCATGGGGAACCCCACCGCGACCCTAATAGAGGATAAAGCGGGAGATAATGAATGAATGAATGAACCTTATAGAATTTCTGCATAAATTTCACCCAAAACCTTATTAAATGTTTTTAAATGAATCTTTTAAGAATTTATTTTTGTGGAAGTGCATCATGGCACAAAACAGATTTCTGTGGACCTCAGAAGAGAAGACGGATGAAAAACGTTTGAATTGGTCCCTTCACTATCATCTTCCTCAGGAGGGGTCAGCCACCAACGATACGGCCACAAGCAAGGTCACCAGAAGACCCCAAAAGTTACCCTCTAAACACCTGAGACACTGACTACAACAAGCTCTTCCCAAAGCACATCGCTGTCCACGTCCAGTTCAGATGCATGAGACCCAAACAGATCTGTATGATATGAGAACCCATGGTGTCAGAGGTGTCTCCAATCCTGTTAAATAATTAAAGAACTACCATATAAGGCCAGTGTAATGTATAATTAACAATACAGATCTTGAAGACTTGAGGCAGATAAAAAATAAATGATAAAAAATGATTCAGATGATTTAGTCATGTTTTAAATCCATCGTAATGTTCCTTTAATGTCAACTGGATCTGGGCTTTTAGAAAAACGCATGTTTTAAAAAAGAAAAAACTGCCTATCCACAACCTCTTCTCAAGGTGCTCAGAAATCTATGTTTAATTCCTGATTCACTCTTACAAAGCAAAATAAGAATCAGATAGTTATCATTAATAAAAAAATAAACAGGTCCCAGTCACCTGATTATCATCCCATTAATTAAACACCTGAAAATGATCTGCTAATCCTGAAGGTTTCCATACTTTTGCACTCACATTTAATAAAATGGAAACCCTAGACACGCCCTCTTTCTGCTCCACTTATTGTCCATGTTCTCAGTTCCAGTTCCTGTAAAGATGGACTTTGTAGTTCTACAATTCGGTGCATTATTCCTATCCCAGCAGTGTCACTGAGGTGGAGAAATGAAACTACAAACTAACCCCTCCTCACCACATCAGTGTCACTGCAGAACTGACAATAAACAATCCACCACCCAAATGATACCTGTTCTGTGATGCTCCTGATCAGTAGAGAACAGAGAACCAACAGGGGACTAACAACAACACAGAACACAGATGGACTACAGTCTGGAATTTTAAAACTACAAAGTCCATCTATATGGGAAGTGGAGGAGATAGATGATGGAGAAAGAAGGGGCGTGTCCTAACTTCTGACTGGTACTGTATAAGAAAGAAAGAAAGAAAGAAAGGGGGAAAAAAAAAAAAAAAAAAAAAAAAAAAAAAAAAAAAATATATATATATATATATATATATATATATATATATATATATATATATATATATATATATATATATATATATATATATATATATATACCTGTTTGTAAATGTAAAAAGGTTTTGGGTTAAATTTCTGCAGAAATTTAGAAAGTTTTAGAGACACTGTTGTTAATATAATGTATATCAAACAGCCCCCCCCCCCCCCCCCCGACCCTTTCAGTGAACCATGTGCAAAGTAAAGTTCTGCCATAGTTTAATAGAATTAGTGTTTTGAGCTGAGGCAACACACGGTACACATCTACAACCACCTCATAACATCTGAATTCCATATTAATGCTCTGATTACAGACCTGTGCCTTTTAAGAACTAAAACCTATTTGTTAAGGGATATTATAAAGCGGTAGTTCCAGTCCTTAAATCTGATTGGCTGAGCCGTTTGTCCAGCAGTGACATCATTAACAGTAACACACACCTCTGAGTGCTTCACATTCGTATCAATGTGTGATATACAATACATTATTTTAAATAATTAAATACAGATTATTATAAACAGCGAGCTGATTTCTGATCAGCTCAAACCTGTTACAGCTGTTTATGAGTTGTGTTCTGTAATTTGGCCACTAGATGGCAGTTTTTGATTGTTAGAGAAACCAGTATCCTGTTACTTAGTGATCAACGTTCATTAAAAAAAAACGACTAGATTACATCACAGAAGACCAGGTTATTATTTTGTTTTCAATAAACGCATTAAAGAATCAAATCTTTTTTTTAATAGTGTGTGACGCCCTCAAGTGACATAAATGCAATGACACTTGAGGGCGCCTCACCAAGAGTCACACTGCGTTTCAGATGTATTAACAGCTAAAATTTCCTAAAAGCTTTGGAAGATAAGAATCACTTGGTGCGTTCTGATCACACGGCAAAACTAAATGCCAAAAATAAAAGTCTGCACCTTCAAACATTCTGGATCTGAGTAAAGATTGGGCTTCCATGAGACCGCAAAGGTCAGTCAGTGGAATTAGAGATGCTGTTCACTGTACACAGGGCTGTGAACACTTTTTTTTCAGGGGGGGGGGTGTTAAATTCTTCATTCAGGTAACAAAAGCTCATTAAAGTAAAAGCCCTTTGTGCTCCGTTCACATCATTAGCTGAATTTTGTTGTCAGTTCAGTAAAACGGCCGAAGCAGTAGAGCGTTTAAATAAGTACAGAAAACAGGTCTGGCCTGAGATCTGGACTCTGCAGCAGAATTTTTATTTTGGTTCTAATACTTACTCAAAAATAAAAGACAAGTCCACATGGACATCACTGTCTGCTTTATATTCATCTGTACAGAACCGGTCAGAAGTTTGGACATGCCCCCTTTTTTTTTGTAGTTTTCCCAATTCCAGACTGTAGTCCATCTGTGTTCTGTGTTGTTGTTAGTCCCCTGTTGGTTCTCTGTTCTCTGTTGGTCAGGAGCATCACATAACAGGTATCATTTGGGTGGTGGATTGTTTATTGTCAGTTCTGCAGTGATACTGATGTGGTGAGGAGGGGTTAGTGCAGCAGTGCTGCTATAGAGTAATTAAAACACCTCAGTGACACTGCTGGGTTAGGAATAATGGTGGTACTATTGGGGTTCTGACTGTTAGAACAGAGTACACAATATGTACTGTAGAACACAAACATATGGACTACAGTCTGGAATTGTAGAACTACAAAGTCCATCTTTACAGGATGTGGAACTGAGAACATGGACCATAAGTGGAGGAAAAAGGGGGCGTGTCCAAAATTTTGACTGGAACTGTACCACTGTATAGAAGAAATGCTTCGTCTCTCTCTCTCTCTCTCTCTCTCTCTATATATATATATATATATATATATATATGAACAATAAAAGCTTTACTCTAACTCAATAGAACATGTATTTAAGAATATTTACAGAATATTATATATTATATTAATATAATTAATAATAACCTGGATTTACTGCTCACCTCTAGATCAGATCAGTCTAATGTTAGTTGAATATCTGATGCAGTGTCGGGTTGTTATGAGGCAGTCAGAGGTGTGTACACACTACGGATAAGACGATTGTTTTTGCAATTAATCCTGATTAACGTTAAAATTATTTATCGTAAGGGCGACTCACCATCGTCATGACAACATTCATAAAATAATACGTCATGTGCTAATCGGAACTTTGGACCAAGTGGCATGAAACAAAAAATTATTTTGCCCTTACAGGACAAACCTAGTTCTCTTTTAAAAGCATATGAATATGTAATTCCTGAGACACTTATTATTAGATTATTAGATTTTTTTCTCTATATTTGTGTTAATATTTAGCAAAAGCCCTGCACTGTCTTGTTTTGATTGTTACATAATAATCATAATAACTGTATTATGGTGTTTATTTCTTAGACAATAATCGTACCATTAAAGTCGTCTGAACATTACTGCACTGAAGCAGACGCAGGACCTGATTGGTTAGAATGAAAACCATTCTGAAAAGCCATCTGTTGAAATTCTGTGGGATGGACGTGGAGTCAGATATTAAATCAGTTTTCAGATTATGGGTTATGGCTTTTCTTCGCCGCAGTATTTTCGATAAACCGCCTCGTGTAAGAACCTTTATAGCACCTGCATCTCCATTATGGACATTATCTTTGGTAACCGTTTGAAAAGCGTCTCATTGCTTCTTTACACAGTGTGCGTTTATGTCTCTGTCTCTACATGAGCGCATCCTCAATGAGCGTCGAGCACCATCTCTCATCCCGGGTCTTATCCCGGCTCTCTACTGTTTAATGAAAGGCTGCTTTCTGCGGCGAATCACATTCTGCTTCGTGTACTCAGCCGACCGCGGGTTTATACTTGCATCATGTGACTCTCACCTCTTTGGACGGCACCCTGGAGCCCTTCCGTCTCGTCCACCAGGTCTCGATGGTGGCGATGAGGCAGGACAGGACCACGCCGGCGGCCAGCACGAAGAACACCCCGGCGAAGCTGTGGATGTCCAGGGCGCTGGCACTTTTCTTGGTTCCTATAGAGGAGTAGAGGTCACACGGGCTCTCCCGGGGCCACCACTTCAGCTTTAAGACGTCCATGTCTCCATTCTGCTGCAGCTCCAGGATCCTGAACACACATCCAGAAACGTAAAACGTTGAGAAAAATCTTTTTATAATTTTTTTTTTTCTAGATAAATTTTGAGGTAGGACGGCACGGTGGTTTAGTGGTCAGCACGTTCGCTTCTCAGCGCTGGGGATTCCCGGTTCGAATCCCCATTTGGATGGAGTTTCCATGTTCTCCCCATGTCCGTGTGGGTTTCCTCCCACAGTCCAAAAACATTGATCAAGTCAATTGAGTTCTCCAAATTGCCCCATATAGCGTTTGTCTGATGCTGGCACGGTGGCTTAGTGGTTAGCATGTTCTCCTCTCAGCACTATTCCATTTTCGAATCCCCATCTGGGTGGAGTTTCCATGTTCTCCCCGTGTTCGCGTGGGTTTCCTCCGGGTTCTCCGGTTTCCTCCCACAGTCCAAAAACATGGATCAAGTCAATTGAGTTCTCCAAATTGCCCCATATAGAGTTTGTCTGATGCCGGCATGGTGGCTTAGTGGTTAACATGTTCTCCTCTCAGCACTATTCCATTTTCGAATCCCCATCTGGGTGGAGTTTCCATGTTCTCCCCGTGGATTTCCTCCGGGTTCTCCGGTTTCCTCCCACAGTCCAAAAACATGGATCAAGTCAATTGAATTCTCCAAAATTGCCCCATATAGAGTGTGTCTGTGTGAGTGAGTGTGTGCCCAGCGATAGGTTGGCGCCCTGTCCTGGGTGTATTTGCCCAGCGCCCGAAACTTTCTCCCCTGGATGGGCATGGAGAACCCCCCCGCGACCTTAATATAGGATAAAGCGGTAGATAATGGATGGATGGTTAGAGTGTGTCTGTGTGTGTGTGTGTATGTGTGAGTGAGTGTGTGCCCAGTGATAGATTGGCGTCCTGTCCTGGGTGTATCTGCCCAGCACCCGAAACGTTCTCCCCTGTATGTGAATAGGCATGGGGAACCCCCCCTGCGACCATAAAATAGGATGAAGTGGAAGATAACGGATGGATGGATGGATTTTTTGAGGTATGAACTCCATTTTAAATACAGGCCACTGAAGGAAAGACTTATAATTAACCAACTTAACTTAAAATAATAGCATTTGTTTTGTATTTTTTACTCAAACCAAGCAACGGAACATCAAGGTGGCTTCATGTTCATGAAAAATTGGCGTGAAGCCCAGCATGAAAGAAAGCTTGACTTGAAGAAACCTAAAAATGTCTTTTAAAATGAAGTGCACGATCTTTTGCTCCACACAGTACACACGATTTAAGTAATACATTGTAAGTATAAATTAAAATTGTATCCTATTTCATGTTATTTCAGTAAAAGACGTGTTTGAAATCTGCTGCTGATGCAGACTGAATATCAATGTGTCCATGTACTCACGTCTATTCGACACCAGAGGGCAGTGTCGTCACACAGATCCAGGTAGGTAGCAACCCACACAATGCCCACAGCATCTCATGAAAGATAAGGGTGTTGAGGGCAGGTTGCAATAAAGCTGCCTCCGTGACGAGACAGGAATGTTGATGAATGTAGAACTTTATCAGGCGGCTGCTCATGAACTGATACCTGTGACTTTGTCTCACCAGCCTGACTGCATACAGAGGAGCGAGGACCGGCGCCTGCAAACCTTCTGCAGTCGCTTCAAACGAACACACTTACAACATAGTGACACATTCAAATCGGGAACCGATAAAGGGTGACGTGACCGAAGATTGAAATATACTCCATTTAAACAGTACGTTCCAGAAGCAACTTAATTATTGCTTTTAATTCTGATTTCCACCAGACGAGCACTAATGCTTTTATATTACTTCTTTATGACATATAATATGGACGGCACAGTGGCTCAGTGCTTAGCATGTCTGTCTCCTCTGCGATCAAAATCAGTGTAATGTAGTTTTAAGGTTAGGCAGAACGACACAGATCGGGCTTAACGACACAGTTTCCCTGTGATTTGCACAATAATGCACAACCTCTTGTATGTTATTAATTTAATAAACACCATATTTTATATTTGTATATCCATCCATTCTTTATCTTCTACTTTATCCTCTATTAGGGTCGCGGGGGTTCCCCATGTCCATCCAGGGGAGAACGTTTCAGGACACCAATCTATCGCTGGACACACACTCATCACACAAACACACTCTATATGGGGCAATTTGGAGAACTCAATTGACTTGATCCATTTTTTTGACTGTGGGAGGAAACCGGAGAACCCGGAGGAAACCCACGAGGACACTGGGAGAACATGGAAACTCCACCCAGTCTGGGATTCGAACCGGGAATCACTAGTGCTGAGAGGAGAACATGCTAAACCACTAAACCACTGTGCCGCCCATTTATATTTGTATATATTTTTTATATTTGTATTTTTACAGGCGGCACGGTGGCTTAGTGGTTAGCATGTTCTCCTCTCAGCACTAGGCATTCCCAGTTCGAATCCCAATCTGGGTGGAGTTTTCATAATCTCCCCGTGTCCGCGTGGGTTTCCTCCCAAAGTAGAAAAAACATGGATCAAGGTCAATTCAGTTTGCCAAATTGCCCCATATAGAGTGTGTCTGGGTGAGTGAGTGTGTGCCCAGCGATAGATTGGCACCCTGTTCTCCCCTGGACGGGCCTGGGGAACCCCCCCGTGACCCTAATAGAGGATGGAGAAGAAGATAATGGATGGATGGATGTATTTTTACAAAGTAATAAGCAAGAGGAAAAAACCCATAAATAGATAGCCGTTCCTCCAACTCATGTTTATAAGTGTGTAAAATTAGATCTGCCTAATTAGCCTCTTAATGACGTGCATTCTTAATAAGTTTAATGACTTAAGGCCTTTAATAATAAAAATAACGTTTGCTCAGATTGATCTTGGTCAGGATTCTGAGCAGGAGCCAGTTAGTGTTTGATTGTGACCACCAGGGGGTGCTGTTTGTCATTCATTAACCTGAACTTTGTTATCTGTCATTTGACGCAACATTAATTTCAGTGTTGTTTCTTATGGGAAGACAGATTGAATGTTTTATACCCCCCCAAACACACACACACACACACACACACACACACACACACACACACACACATAGTTGAGTCACTGAGATCTAAGTTTATGAATGAATCCTTTCAAAGGTCAGCCCTTCATGTCGTGTCTTTCATGCCCTTGTACTTACATTCAATATGAAAAGATCTGAAACATCTTCATCTCGGTGCAAAGGAAACTGCTTTGTAATTACGGCGGCTCTGCTCTGAAACCGCGCGCTGCTATTTTAAAATAAAAGCACCATGTCTTTCATTCATTCAAGTGCACAGGCCTTTCTCTCTCTCATACCCCCTCATTATCTCCCCCCCCACATCCCTCCTTCATTATATCTGCCCCCCGCTGCGTCCTTCTTTAGCTCATTCACCACATTCTCAGACCCCCTGCCCTTCAACTCATTTGCTCGGGTCCAACAAACTGAAGATTCTCCGTACCAGCACACAAATTATCTTTCATTTATACAGAGACGGGTTCTACCTACTACAGGCTACATGATGGGGCAGAACAATGGCACTGGCTTGGTAGGTTCTCCCCTTGTATGCTCTGGTATCCTTCCAAAGTTCAAAAACATGGTAATAGTGTAATTATTTATTCATTCAATTAATATTCTCTGCTACATCCGATCATGCCGATCCAGGCGCTGTGATAATACACCCAGGACAGGGTGCAAATCTATCACTGAGCACACATACAGACTATACAAGGGCAATTAAGAGCATCTATTTCACCTTGAATCCATGTTTCTGGACTGTGGGAGGAACACTGAAGGTTAAAGTGAACACATAGCTGAGTAACAGGATATTCTAACAATCGAAAAAAATGCCACCTGGTGGCCAAATTACAGAACACAGTTTAAAAAACAAAACAAAAAAGATATGAGGTATCAGGCTCACAATTTATATTAATCTGTATTTTATGATTTAAAATAATTCATTCATTCATTATCTCCCGCTTTATCCTCTATTAGGGTCACGGTGGGGTTCCCCATGCCCATCCAGGGGAGAACATCTCGGGCGCTGGGCAGATAGACCCAGGACAGGGCGCCAATCCATCGCTGGGCAGATTTAAAATAATGTATTGTATTTTTCATGCATTGATACCAATGTGAAGCGCTCAGAGGTGTGTATTGGTTTCAATAATGTCATGGCTGGACAAACGGCTCAGCCAATCAGATTTAAGGACTGGACTGGACTGGACATGTTTTCCATCCATCCATTATCTTCCGCTTTATCCTACATCAGGGTTGCGGGGGGTTCCCCATGCCCATCCAGGGGAGAACGTTTCAGGCGCTGGGCAGATACACCCAGGACATGACACCAATTCATCGCTGGGCACACACTCACACACACACACACTCTATATGGGGCAATTTCAAGAATTCAATTGACCTTGATCCGTGTTTTTGGACTGTGGGAGGAAACCCACGCGGACACGGGGAGAACATGGGACTAGGGACATATGTTTTATAGTGTTCAATAAATCCGGCGGCACGGTGGCTTAGTGGTTAGCATGTTCTCCTCTCAGCACTAGGGATTCCCGGTTCGAATCCCCATCTGGGTGAAGTTTCCATGTTCTCCCAATGTCCGCGTGGGTTTCCTCCGGGTTCTCCGGTTTCCTCCCACAGTTCAAAAAACATGGATCAAGTCAATTGAGTTCTCCAAATTGCCCCATATAGAGTGTGTCTGTGTGAGTGAGTGTGTGCCCAGTGATAGATTGGCGTCCTGTCCTGGGTGTATCTGCCCAGCGCCCGAAACGTTCTCACCTGGATGGGCATGGGGAACCCCCCCCACGACCATAATAGAGGATAAAGCGGGAGATAATGAATGAATGAATGAACAAATAAATCTAAACTTTAATCTGAACAAACCTCATTCATGATTTATTACTACACTGACTTTCATCAAAACAGCAGCTCAATCCTAATGAGAAGAACATGATGAACAAAAACATGCTGAATCCCACCCACAATGCACCGCGTGGGGGGTCGGCACGACATTGACCTCTACGCCCCACGCAGTTCAACCTCACCCTCGGCACCTCGTATAGTCGCTGATCTATAAGAACACGTGGCTGTGTGTTTGTGCTTTGATGTTGTATATATCCTGACATTTCCTCACCTTCAGTCGTCTCCTTTTTAGTGAAAAATCCATTTTGTGCGCCGAGGACACTTTATAATTAATCACTCAAAAAAGGAGGCGGCCGTGTGAAGAAAGGGAGAGGAACACAGCTCATTGTTACCTTGGATTCAGCATTTGTAGTTTACCGTATCGATCGTCCGCCTCTTCACCTGAGTCCACAGAGGCATCTCCAGCCAAAATGTTTCGGCACGAATCGGAACATCGGTGCTTTTGCAAATCTGTTCCCCCTGAACCCTCTGAAAGACCCCCGCGTTTGAACGGCTCGATGAACAGAATGAAATGCAGCAGATTTTTAGGAGCGGAATCAAACGGTTTAGGATGGAGCTTGCAGCAGCTGGTCCGAGGAAACGAGCAGAGCGGGTTCCTAATGAACATCCTGGCACTTTGGCGGGGTGGCCGGATTTGATATATTTCTATATTTTGTTTTTATATTTTTGGTATATTTCTTATATTTCAGATGTACACTACATTTATATATTTTTATATATGTTATACATTTCAAAAAATTATATATATATATATATTTTTTTTGTACTTGAATATTTTACACATTTTCTCCTTTAAAATTTACATTTCCATCCATTATCTTCCGCTTTATCCTCTATTAGGGTCGCGGGGGGGTTCCCCATGCCCATCCAGGGAAGAACGTTTTGGGCGCTGGGCAGATACTCCCAGTACAGGGCGCCAATCCATCGCTGGGCACACACTCACTCACTCACACAGACACACTCTATATGGGGCAATTTTGAGAACTCAATTGATTTGACCCATGTTTTTGGACTGTGGGAGGAAACCGGAGAACCCGGAGGAAACCCACGCAGACAAGGGGAGAACATGGAAACTCCACCCAGATTGGGATTCGAACCGGGAATACCTAGTGCTGAGAGGAGAACATGCTAAACCACTAAGCCACTGTGCCACTGTGTATGTATGTGCCATATATACACATACATACATACACACACACACACATATATATATATATATATATATATGTATGTATAGAATATGCTATATTATATTTGTAGTTGTATATTTTACATATCTATACTATATTTTTATTTCATTTTCTTCTTTAAAATTTAAATTTAAGTCTAACTTTAAAAGAACGGGGTAAACGTGTGATATAAATGATATAAATTGGTGTCCGTTGGTATAAAACATGGACTACAGACAGAATCAGGACGTTTGAGACTTTGCTGCTGCTGTGTCTTCATAAAGGTCACGGTGGTGAACACATGATTCACCTTTAAATACTAAACACAACGTTTATTACAAGCATGTGGACATCTGATCGGGACATTTCCAGGTTCTGCGGCGTTCTGTTTTCTTGTTGGAAAATGCACCACAGTGATTCATTAGGACAGCGTTTGTGATGTCACTGATACCGAACAACAACGCTGTGATGTTCCAGCTTTTATGGACACAGGGGCATTTCCAAACCTCACGCAACGGCGTTTCATCTATTCTTTCATCTCATTATCTTCTAATTAATTCTCTACTAGGGATGTGGGAGGGACCGTCTTGGGCCCCGGGCTGACACACCCAGAACAGGGTGCCAATCGTTGGGTATACTCACAGACACACACACACACACACTATAAAGGGGCAATTTAGAGCAGCCAATTGATCTTAAATCCATGTTTTTGGTCTGTGGGAAGAAACCCAGGATAACCTGGAGAAAACCCATATAGATATGGGGAGAACATGGAAACTCCACCCAGATTGGGATTCGAACCTGGATCCCAAGTGCCGGGAGATGGATGTGCTGACCACTACTCCACCAGGACAAATTTATATTACACAAAAAGGAAACAAGAAGCAGAACCATGTTTGATTATTATAGTCAAGCTTTTTTTTTTTGGGGGGGGGGTTCCCCATGCCCATCCAGGGGAGAACATTTCGGGCGCTAGACAGATACACCCAGGAAAGGCCGCCAATCCATCACTGGGTACAGCAGCCAAATCACCTTGAACTCATGGTTTTGGACTGTGGGAGGAAGCCGGAGAACCCAGAGGAAACCCAAGAGGGCATGGAGAGAACATGGAAACTCCACCCAGATTGGGATTAGTTCTCCAGCCTGAGAGACGGACGTGCTAACCACTACACCACCATGCCGCCATTCATCTATTATATTGGATTTTTTATTATATTCCTATAGGGGCAATTTAGGCTGGCCAAATCACCTTGAATCCATGTTTTTTGGACTGTGAAAGGAAACCAGGTGGGGGGGGGGGTTCCCCATGCCCATCCAGGGGAGAACGTTTCGGGCGCTGGGCAGATACATCCAGGACAGGATGCCAATCTATCACTGGGCACACACTCACTCACACAGACACACTCTATATGGGGCAATTTGGAGAACTCAAGTGACCTTGATCCATGTTTTTGGGCTGTGGGAGGAAACCCACGCGGACACGGGGAGAACATGGAAACTCCACCCAGATTGGGATTAGTTCTCCAGCCTGAGAGACGGACGTGCTAACCACTACACCACCATTCATCATGCTTTTTTTATTATATCTGGAAAATTCCTAGTTTAGATTAGTTTAGACTCCACCCTCTGGTGTCCCCCCCCTTTAGGTCACAGAGGGTACAGCAGCTCTCATGCTCTTGCTCTTTATTTCACAGTAAATATAACCGAGAAAATCTGCCGGCTTTCTTTCTCTGCACCTCAAATATGAACAGAATCTCAGTTCTCCATTTTCTGAGGCACGGTGTTTACACTCAGACATGGTGAGTCTGCTTAGCTTTGAACTCGAGAAGAGAAAGACACGTTGAGGAAATGCAGCCGCAGACGTGCTGCTCATTAAAATAAGATTCCCTGATCCACTGGGAGCCAATGGAACCAACCAGACTGAGATATCCAGAGGTCGACCACCGTGCATTTACCAGAACCAACAATAATGTACTCGGGGCGGCACGTTCTCCTCTCAGCTATAGGGATTCCCGGTTCGAATCCAAATCTGGGTAGAGTTTCCATGTTCTCCCCGTGTCCACGTGGGTTTCCTCCGGGTTCTCCGGTTTCTCCCACAGTCCAAAAACATGGATCAAGGTCAATTCAATTCTCCAAATTGCCCCATATAGAGTGTGTATGTGTGAGAGAATGTGCGCCCAGTGATGGATTGACGTCCTATACCTGGATGGGCATCGGGAACCTCCCAACGACCCTCAAGTGGAAGATAATGGATGGATGTACTAATGTGGGCAAACACTTTCACAGCACAGACATTTACACACATACACACACACACACCTTGTAGATGTGATCCTTTATCTGTGTATTTGGGCTGTTGTAGGTTTACGGAACCAACCTTGTGACCTGAAGGTCCCCGGTTCGATTCCAGGTCCCACCAAGTAGTATGGTTAAAGTACCTTTGGGCAAGTCATCCAACCCTAATTGCGTGTGAAGGACGAGTGAAGCTCAAAAAGAACTAAAATGTTCCACTTTCATTTAAAGTGGGTTTAGATAGAGTTTAGATTCCCAGTTCGAATCCCAGTCTGGGTGGAGTTTGTATGTTCTCCCCGTGTCAACGTGGATTTCCTCCGGTTTCCTCCCACAGTCCAAAAACATGGATCAAGGTCAATAGAATTCTCCAAATTGCCCCATATAGAGTGTGTGTGTGAGTGAGTGTGTGCCCAGCGATAGATCGGCACCCTGTCCTGGGTGTATCTGCCCAGCGCCCGAGACCTTCTTCCCTGGATGGGCATTGGGAACCCCCCCGCGACCCTAATAGAGGATAAAGTGGAAGATAATGGATGGATGGATGTTCTGTTTGGGGAAATGTGGGTTACAGTGATTGTTTTACATTGGTGCTGTATACTGTGTGTTTGGATGTAACTAAAATCAGGTTTTCTCTGTGCTGTTTGCTGGAATGTGTTTAATAAAAGAGCAATTCTAACAGAGAACAATACTAACATGATGTGTGTAAACAGGTTGCAATATAAAAGCCGTAAAAAATAGAGATTGAGGCCGGTAGATCTCGATGACCTGTCCAATGGAAAAGTAGATCTTGGGCCAGAAAAGTGTGGGCATCCCTGGTTTAGATGGTCAGTATGGAAGATTTATTTTTAAGTAACTCCAGCAGCACTGCAGTGTCTGATCCACTCACACCAGCACAGTGATGTGAGTGCAGGCTGAGCATCATCCCCCATCCCAATGATACCTGCTCTGTGGGGGTCCGGATCATAAGAGAACAACGAAGTATAAGGTATATAGAAAAACTGATGGTCTGCAGTGTGTAACTGCAGATCGACAAAGTCCATCACACGCTCAGCGGAGCTGAAATAATGAACAGGTAATAAAAAACAAAGGGGTCCTGAGTGTATAAAGTACACAGGGTATCTGTTTTTGCTCATCTATATGTTTAAAACCACCCGTCCTTCGGTTCCTTCATTCCTGTTCCGTCTCTCAGGGACTCAGTTGGGGACTTTAGATCCATGGTATTCAAAATGTCTCGCCTGCGCTTCGATTGCTAACAAATTCTCTTCTGTCTCAAACCAAAAAACGTCTTCGCAAGCCGCCCCCTTTTAAAACCCACCGTCACGAGCCGAAAGTAACGAGGCATCACCCCGGCCCCGTGCTCAGAACCCGTCTCTGTGGCGGCGGCGGGGACGGCGGGCGGTGGGCTTTGCGGCGCTCTCTTTTGGGTCTGCCCGTCATGCAGTCAGTCGCCGCACTCCGCTATCCTCCCTCCCGGGTCCTCACGCTTCGATTAGAGTGTGGCCTGCCCGAGCTGTTGCCATGGCAACCGACTGCGGCAGAAATGATCGCGTTATTAGATGACTCTGACTGCAGGCAGACGAACGGTTTGATATGAACGAAAATGAGGGAGAAAAAAAAATCTAAATTGCCGGAGAAAGAAAGAAGGGAAGAAAAAAAAAGACAATAAAGAGCAGATAGAGGTTCGTCGCTGAAAAAAATGAAGACAGAGGTGCCAAACGCCTCAGACCTAACGCTGAGAGACTGCCGTAGCACACGCTGTAACACAGTAAACACTCCTCCTGACACAAGCTTGCACTCACTCATGGGAACGTTCTCTTCTCATTAGGATTTGGAAGGGTTCAGTGGGGATGGTCAGTGATGGGGGGGGGGGGGGGGGGCATGCAGAAGCACTCTGCAGTGTTTACACTCTGTTCAACCAGCGGTGCCGACAGCGGCATGACGACCGAGCAGAGACGATCCCGACACTTTGGATCAGCATGACAATGAACTTCAAATGTCATGTGTTCACATCAGCTACACTGAGGGTTCGAGTCTGTTCAGTCGGGGTGTGTGGGGGGGGGGGGGGAGTGGGGGGACGACGACAACATGCACACATTCGTCTGTATGGCAGATTTACACAAACCTTGATGATGACTTAACTTTATTATTATTTTTTTTTAGTCTTTGGAAGTAATTCATTGATTTAATCTCATTGTTTTCCATTTAGGAGTTTCCATGTTCATGCGGGTTTCCTCCCACAGTCCAAAAACATGGATTAAGTCAATTGAATTCTCCAAATTGCCCCATATAGAGTGTGTCTGTGTGAGTGAGTGTGTGTCCAGCGATAGATTGGCGTCCTGTCCTGGGTGTATCTGCCCAGCACCCGAAACGTTCTCCCCTGGATGGGCATGGGGAACCCCCCCGCGACCCTTGTAGAGGATAAAGTGGAAGATAATAGATGAATGGATGAAACACCTGATGTTTTTTTTAAATATAAGGTTTGAAACCCGACCTGGGTTCCCATGTTCTCCCCATGTCCATGCGGGTTTTCTCCGGTTTCCTCCCACAGTCCAAAAACATGGATTAAGTTCGATTGAATTCTCCAAATTGCCCCATATAGAGTGTGTATGTGTGAGTGAGTGTGTGTCCAGTGATAGATTGGCGCCCTGTCCTGGGTGTATCTGCCCAGCGCCCGAAACGTTCTCCCCTGGATGGGCATGGGGAACCCCCCCCCGCGACCCTAATAGAGGATAAAGCGGAAGATAATGGATGGATGGATGAAACACCTGATGTTTTTTTTTTTAATATAATGTTTGCCCAAGAGGCAAATGATTGATATGGTGGCGTAGTGGTCAGCATGTCTGCCTCACAGTGCTGGGGATCCAGGTTTGAAACCCGACCTGGGTTCCCATGTTCTCCCCATGTCCATGCGGGTTTCCTTCGGGTTCTCCGGTTTCATCCCACAGTCCAAAAACATGGATCAAGTCAATTGAATTCTCCAAATTGCCCCATATACAGTCTGTTTGTGTTTGTGAGTGAGTGTATGTCCAGTGATAGATTGGCACCCTGTCCTCGTTTTATCTGCCCAGCGCCTGAAACGTTCTCCCCTGGATGGCATGGGGAACCCCCCCGCACCCTAATAGAGGATAAAGCGGATAAGATAATGAATGGATGGATGTTTTCTGAGTTTAGTAATTCACACTATAAATAAAAAAAGTAGTTTGTTTAATAAATGCACTGAATGCAAACAGTTTATCAGCCTTCTGAATAAGCGAGTGAATAAACTTTGCGTCAGTGTAAAATAAACTGCACATTAATTACAAACTGGCCTAATTTACATTTCTGAAGCCTAAGTTTATCACACGCATCTTTTTTTGCCGCTAAAACTCCTCTAATTATGCGATAGGGCCATAAATTTGTGGATTAGGTGACATCCACGTAACAGCTGCTTCCTTCCTGAATCACTTCACTCATTTCTCCCGTTCATCATCCTGCCTGCTCCTCCGTCTGTTCGCTGTTTACGGTTCTAATGGTGTAAATCAGCTCGCACAATCCTCAATCACCGTCGAATTCCCAGGAAACGGCCGACGGAATTACGCAGGTTAGTTTTGCTTTTCATTCACTAATGTTGCCGGAACTGCTGCGAGTGAGTCGGCGCTTTATTGAAATCGGAGCTGACAGCACTCCATGAGGCTGAGGCACCCTATAGGTAGTGAAGGGATTATGGAATTAGATATGATTATCGGATAATAGCAACAACAGAGAGCGGGGCGAGCTGATAACATCACATAATGAAGCTTGAAGTCTTTGTGGAATTGAATGCTGGGCAACAAGATAAGCATCATCCGATGTTGGGAACACGTTCTTTGTAAATTCGGTTCTGTTTAGAGTATAAGTGGCACCAACGCAACGTGTCGTGTCACGGGTTTAGCCACTGACGACATGAGACTAAAGACAGGAAACTCACTGTCAATCAAAGGGGAGGCGGCCAGTTGTGTCTGTGAGCTCATGTACACAAATCATAGAGGAGGGGGTTACATTAAATTTGGTCGTTTAGCAGATGCTTTTATCCAAAGCGACTTACAAGATGAGCACAGGGTTCATCACAACATCCCTGGAGCAATGAGGGTTAAGGGTCTTGCTCAAGGAGCCACATTGGTAACTTCAGTGAACCTGGGATTTGAACCGCCAACCTTCTGATTGATAGCCCAACACCTTAACCACTGAGCTACCGTGGGGTTCAGATCCCAGGACCATTAACGTTATCAATGTGCGTCCCTGAGCAAGACCCCTAACCCTCAATGCATGGTGGGGTTGTGCCATACCGAAAAATAAGCCATCTCGATATTTTCTGTATTTTTTGGTTGGATGGATCTTCCACTTAATCCTCTATTACATTCGCAGGGGGGGAGGGGGTGTTCTCTCATGCCCATCGAGGGGAGAACTTCTTGGGCGCTGGGTAGATACACCCAGGACAGAGCGCCAATCTATCACTGGACACACTCACTCTATATGGGGCAATTTAGAGAATTCAATTCACCTTGATCCATGTTTTTGGACTGTTGGAGGAAACCGGAGTCAGAGAAGACGTACATGTATTCACCTGTCAATCAAAGGGGAGGCGACCAGTTGTGTCTGTGAACTCATGTAAACAAATCATGGAGGAGGGGGTTACATTACATTTGGTCATTTATTGGATGCTTTTGTCCAAAGCGACTTCCAAGGTGAGCACAGGGTTCATCTCAACATCTCTGGAGCAATGAGGGTTAAGGGTCTTGCTTAAGGACCCACATTGGTAACTTCAGTGGACCTAGGAATTGAACCGCCAACCTTCAGATTGATAGCCCAACACCTTGAGCTACTGTGGGGTTCCCAGGCCCATTAACGTTATCAATGTGGGTCCCTGAGCAAGACCCCTAACCCTCTCCATGCATGGTGGGGTTGTGCCATACTGAAAAACACACTGTATATGGGGCAATTTGGAGAATTCAATTCACCATGATCCATGTTTTTGGACTGTGGGAGGAAACCGGAGTCGGAGAAGATGTACTTGTATTCACCTGTCAATCAAAGGGGAGGCGACCAGTTGTGTCTGTGAGCTCATGTAAACAAATCATGGACGAGGGGGTTCAGATCCCAGGTCTATTAATGTTATCGATGTGGGTCCCTGAGCAAGACCCTCATTGCTGTGTCATGGTGGTATTGGGCCATACCGACAAAAATGCCACCTCGACATTTTCTTTATTTTTTTTCCCGATAACACTAATAAACAATATTTTGTATCATTTAAGAACGTGGTTGTAAAATTTAATATTTAAAAAGCTTTCACTTCGTAAAGGATAATAATATCCATCATCTTCCATTTCACCCCAGGGTCACGGGGATGGGGGGGGGGGGCATAGCACAAATTCACATCCCTTATTTACCATCCATTTTCCGCTTTATCCTCTACTATGGTAGCGGGATGGGGGGGGGGGGGGGGTGTTTCCCCATGCCCATCCAGGGGAGAATGTTTCGGGTGCTGGTTAGATACACCAAGGACAGGACACCAATCTATCACTGGGCACACACTCACCCACACAGACACACTCTATATGGGGCAATTTGGAAAACTCAATTGACCTTAATCCATGTTTTTGGACTGTGGGAGGAAACCGGAGAACCCGGAGGAAACCCACGCGGACACGGGGAGAACATGGAAACTCCACCCAGATTGGGATTCGAACCGGGAATCCCTAGTGCTGAGAGGAGAACATGTAAACGTGCCGCCCAAGCTTGAAATCATTTTCTAAATTTTGTGTAACAATAGGCATGAAGTGGCACACAGCAGGGGATCAGAGAACCACACACACACACCTTCACATCTCTCTGACCTGCTTCAACGGGCAGCATGACTTTTACAATGTAATTGGTGACCGCATCTCTGCCATCTGCTGCTTTCTTTGTCGTGAGTGTTTTTTGAGTCTGTGTTTTGGGAGACACCTGCGCTGAGTTACTAACAGGATTTTTTTAACCTCCTAACAGGTTTCACACGAACTCAGATCCTCAACTCTCATCCCTGAACTCCATCCATCCATTTATCTTCCGCTTTATCCTCTACTAGGGTCTCGGGGGGGTTCCCCATGACCATACAGGGGAGAACGTTTCGGGCGCTGGGCAGATACACCCAGGACAGGACGCCAATCTATCCCTGGACACACACACACACACTCTATATGGGGCAATTTGGAGAATTCAATTGACCTTGATCCATGTTTTTGGACTGTGGGAGGAAACCGGAGAACCCGGAGAAAACCCACACAGACACGGGGAGAACATGAGAACCCAGGTCTGGTTTCAAACCTGGATCCCCAGTGCTGTGAGGTGGATGTGCTGACCACTTCGCCACTGTATCGATCAATCACACACACACACACACACACACACACACACACACACACACACTCACTCACACAAACACACTCTATATGGGGCAATTTGTAGCATTTAATTGACCTTGATCCATGTTTTTGGACTGTGGGAGGAAACCGGAGAACCCGGAGGAAACCCACGCGGACACGGGGAGAACATGGAAATTCCACCCAAATTGAGATTGGGATTGAAACCGGGACTCCCTAGCACTGAGAGGAGAACATGCTAATCACTGAACCACCATGCTGCCCCATCCTTGAACTAATTAATTAATTCCGACAACCTGCCCGCTGATCGACCCTCTGAACTAAATGGGTTCAAATTTCCAGATTAACCCTGAAACCTAGGGCGGCACGGTGGTTTAGTGGTTTAGCACGTTCTCCTCTCAGCACTAAGGATTCCCGGTTCGAATCCCAATCTGGGTGGAGTTTCAATGTTCTCCCCATGTCCGCGTGGGTTTCCTCCGGGTTCTCCGGTTTCCTCCCACAGTCTAAAAACATGGATCAAGTCAATTGAGTTCTCCAAATTGCCCCATATAGAGTGTGTCTGTGTGAGTGTGTGTGTGCCCAGTGATAGATTGGCGGCCTGTCCTGGGTGTATCTGCCCAGCGCCCAAAACGTTCTCCTCTGGATGGGCATGGGGAACCCCCCCACGACCCTAATAGAGGATGAAGTGGAAGATAATGGATGGATGGAACCCTAAAACCTGCAGGAAAGACATCTATTGAGGCCATCATTTATTGATGTCCACTGCTTTTCAGAATGTCGCGTCCAACAAGCTGCGAACTTCATTAAAAGTGTCCTTTAGAAGGGAAACGTTTGCAGCATGATGTCTGAGGGTCGCGACCTTCTCTTAATGCTATCAGCGACATTAATGCACAAACAGATGCAGGGACAGCCTCACAAACATCACTCCCTGAGTACACTAATCTGTCTGATGTCTCCGATGGCAGTCACGGGTTCTGTGCGTGGACCTCCAATACTTTATGATTTCTACGTTTATTAAACAGACAAGATGAGGGGAAAAAGGATGAGGAGAAGCTGTAGTTTATGTAAATAACTGTGTGGCAGGGTATAATCACAGGGATATGTAATCATCATATGCAGCGCGTTATACACACCACCACGTCCTGCATTGTAAAATATAAAAAAAAAATTTATATATAAAAAAAAAAAAAAAGAAGTGAGGACCACTCACACCTTTCGCACACAGTGACCTCCTACAACCTTAATAACACTACTGACGCATTCAGCGTATATATAATGTAGCATTAATAAACATGGAGGTTGGAATAAACACATAATAAATAACCTATTTTTCCCACTCTATTTATACAGAGGAGTGTGTCCTCCACATTTAACCCATCCGTGCAGTAAAACACACACACACACACACACACACACAGTCCCTGGGGAGCAAGTGGGGTTATGTACCTTGCTCAAGGGCACTGAACCAACAGACCTGAATTTATACATATATAATCAGAACGTCTGGAGGATGCTGAGATTGTCAGTGCTGGGGATCCAGGTTTAAATCCTGGTCTGGGTGGAGTTTCCATGTCCTCCCCGTGTCCCGGTGGGTTTTCTCCGGGTTCGCCGGTTTCCTCCCACAGTCTAAAACCATGGATTTAAGGTGAATTGGTTCTAAATTGCCCTTATATAGTGTGTGCTCAGTGATGTATTGGTACCCTGTCCTGGGTGTATCTGCCCAGCTCGTCCCCTTCTAAAATTCTAAGGGTTTGGGCTGTGAAGCTGCTTTAAACAATGTACTATATAAATAAATAAACTCAATATTAATATTTATTATAATTGGATTTTAGTTCAAACTGTGAATGCAAATCTGATAGTTTTGCTCATATTTATTCAAAAGAACAATTCACAATGTTCACAATGCTCACCTTTTATGTTCGAAACACAAAGGTATTTATTTTGAAGGACAGACTTTTGTAATTTCCCCCCCAAAAAAAACTAAATACAAAATAGCAGAAGTCATTTTTCTTTTTTGGGCCTGCAGTGAAAAGCATTTAGCTCGTCCTCTCAGCAAATCATTTTAATATTACGGCACTCTTTGTTCCGTCCGTATTTGCAGGAGTCCCTGTATTGATGTTATTAGTGTTCTGAAAGAGAGGCCGGAAAGGACAGCGGAACCAAAGAAAAGATTATCAGTAACAACAGAGTGACTGCAAGTCACCGCCTTCAAAAGGCTTTCAAAAGAGAACGGCAGCTTTCAGGCCGCCAAATACACAGAAATGGGTCAGAGGGGCAGAATAACTCTGACTGACGGACTGAAAGAGAATAAACGCTCGTGCGTTGTTGTGAAAGCGCTTCAGAGATGATAAACTGCTCATAAAATAATGGCACCCCTGGGAGGCACAGATATTCAATCTCCCTGAATATCTTGGTTTGAATGTTAAAGCTGAACCAATAATATATGAAGGCTTCTGATTAAGAACGCAGCCATGTGACCTGAAGGTCCCCAGTTTGATTCCCGGTCCCACCAAGTACTCTGGCTGAAGTGCCCTTGGGCAAGGTGCCTGACCCCAATCGCTCCCCGGGCGGCGTGTAGAGCACTGGGTTTCCTCCGGTTTCCTCCCACAGTCCAAAAAACATGGATTTAAGTTGAATTGGCTGTTCTAAATTGCCCCATATAGTGTGTGTGTGAGAGTGAGTGCCAGCATATACAGGAATAATCGGAAAATGATGAGATCCATCCATCCATCATCATCGCTTTATCCTCTACTAGGGTCGCAGGGGGGTTCCCCATGCCCATCCAGGGGAGAACGTTTCGGGCGCTGGGCAGATGCATCCAGGACAGGACACCAATCTATCACACAATCTACAGACACAAACACACTCTGTATGGGGCAATTTGGAGTATTCAATTAACCTTAATCAATTTGATCCATGTTTTTGGACTGTGGGAGGAAACCGGAGAACCCGGAGGAAACCCACGCGGACATGGGGAGAACATGGAAACTCCACCCAGATTGGGATTCGAACCGGGAATCCCTAGTGCTGAGAGGAGAACATGCTAAACCACTAAATCACCATGCCGCCCACATCTTAATACCATCCATCCATCCATTATCTTCCTCTTTATCCCCTATATTAGAGTCGCGGGGGGGGGGTTCACCATGCCCATCCAGGGGAGAACGTTTCAGGCGCTGGGAAGATAGACCCAGGACAGGACACCAATCTATCGCTGGGCACACACTCACTCACACACACACACACACACTATATATGGGGCAATTTGGAGAACTAAATTGACTTGATCCATGTTTTTGGACTGTGGGTGGAAACCAGAGAACCCGGAGGAAACCCACATGGACACGGGGAGAACATGGGAACTCCACCCAGATTGGGATTCGAACTGGGAATCCCTAGCACTGAGAGGAGAACATGCTAACCACCAAGCCACCATGCCGCCCCATGTTTCTATATCTATATAATTATTTTATTAAAGATTGTATGTGTAATTATTGATGTATATATGATGCTTACGGCTATACCGCCTGAGCACGCAAGATATCGTCCAATCTCGGAAGCTAAGCAGGGTCGGACCCGGTTAGTACCTGAACGGGAGACCGCTTGGAAATGTCAGGTGCTGTGAGCTTGCCCAGTGATAGATTAATGTCCTGTCCTGGGTGTTTCTGCCCAGCGCCCGAAACGTTCTCCCCTGGATGAGCATGGGGAACCCCCCCTTGACCCTAGTAGAGGATGAAGTGGAAGATAATGGACGGATGGATGGATGTATATATGTTAGGACCTGCACCAAATGAAATTCCTTGTACATCTAGTACTTGGCGAAATAAAGATTCTGATTCTGAGACAGTGCTTGACTCTCTGATCTGATCTGTTTTTGGCCCAAATGGCGAATCAATTTGAACCAGAACCCATTAGTTAGCACTAAAGACAACACATCATGAGGTGGAATGTTATTTCTCATGATGAATGCATCGTTAGTTGGACATTAATCATGGGGCTTCTGTTAAAAGCGGCCCGCCGTGTTAAACTGTTAAACCTGCAGGTAAACATGGCTTTTTTTTACACTTTTAAATATGTTGTCATGACGACACGCACGACGTTGAGGTTGTGCATTAAATAAAGTGCATCGATCGAATGCAATAGCAGGAACAAAGCTGAAAGTCTCTTTCTTTTCCTTAATTAACAGAACAAATTAACAACTCTGAGGAACAGTACGTGGGTAAAAACAAACCGTTTTAAAGGCAAACAGTCGAGTGGCCACTCGTGCATTCAGTATGAGTGCGAGTGCATGTATTAGAACTGCGACTGCATTCTATTTGCAAAAATGGTTCAGACTGTAGGGTTTTCTCTGTTGGGTAAAGTCCTAATATCTGATTGGCTGAGCCGCTTGTCCAGTCGTGACATCATCGACGATATGCAAATGCCCCACAGAACGCCACAGTAGGTCATACTTACCCGTGACCATCAAACTGTATAATCAGTCCATTTAAATTTAACTTTAATGTGCAATAACATCCATCCATCCATTATCTTCCGCTTTATCCTATATTAGGGTCGCGGGGGGGTTACCCTTGCCCATCCAGGGGACAACGTTTTGGGCGCTGGGAAGATACACCCAGGACAGGACACCAATCTATCACTGGGCTCACTCACACAGACACACTCTATATGGGGCAATTTGGAGAACTCAATTGACTTGATCCATGTTTTTGGAGGAAACCGGAGAACCCGGAGGAAACCCACACGGACATGGGGAGAACATGGAAACTCCACCCAGATGGGGATTCGAACCGGGAATACCTAGCGCTGAGAGGCGAACATGCCAACCACTGAGCCACCATGCTGCTGTGCACTATATTTTACATTTTTGTGCGGCATGGCGGCATGGTGGCTTAGTGGTTAGCACGTTCTCCTCTCAGCTCTAGGGATTCCCGGGTTCCAATCCCCATCTGGGTGGAGTCCAAAAACATGGATCAAGTCAATTGAATTCTCAAAATTGCCCCATATAGAGTGTGTCTGTGTGAGTGAGTGTGTGCCCAGTGATGGATTGGCGCCTTTTCCTGGGTGTATCTGCCCAGCGCCCTAAACGTTCTCCCCTGGATGGGCATAGGGAACCCCACCGCGACCCTAATAGAGGATAAAGCGGGAGATAATGAATGAATGAATGAATAACTAATAACAAAATGAATGGAACAACAGTTTGAAAATCTATAAATACTCATGAAAGTGCACTTTTTAAAGAGGACAGAGGGGGAATAAGGGATTTGGGCTAAAACCACTGATGTTTTTAAACCCTAAAAACACCCCTGCCTACCAGCATTACTTTGGTAACCAGAGTGCTGCCCAAATGTTAAAAACAGGTTCTTTATCAGCCCGAACATTCAAGTTGCCATTTCCGGGTGACTGACGTCATGGGTGGTGGTGAGGGTGCTGGTTTTGTACCTCTGTGAGAAGATGTCCCTGTAGGGGCTGCCGTGCTGCATGGCGATGCCGTATCCTCTGTCTGGTGTGCTGCTGCTGACGGTGTAAAAGGCGCAGTCCTCATCGTTAATGGCCACGTACTCCAGCACAGCTGCATCCCACACAAACGCGAAGCGGCCGTACTTCACCTGAGGGAGCGGGAGAAAGGGAAGAGAGAACAACGGCTTAGAACCAGAAACCTACAGATGATGATAATTACATTCAATGACGAGCTGTCCGGTAATCAGGCACGCGAGACGAGCGAGAGCAGAAGCGCCGCGAGACGAGCCTTTGATAAAGTAAACAGGTGTTGGTTCTATTAGCCTAAGAGCTCTAAAGGAAGAACACGATGTTGGGTTCAAATGAAAGCGGGATATGATGTGCCACAATGCGCCGATGCCTCCGTCATGACACGCAGTCTATTATTCATATCACAATGAGCTCGCGACAAAATCCTGCGAAAATTATTAGGAACCTGTCGTCCGGGAACATTATAGCACTTCGGTATTACAGCAGTGACCTCGTCCGATACTCACGATCTGCTGAAGAAACTGCTGCTTTCTGACATTCAGTCAAATTAATGCTGATGTTTATGACTTCAACAACAACTTCATACCATACAGAACACTGTAATCCAGTCTGTGAAGACTAACAATAATCTAGTCTTTGTGACTTTGTGATCTGCATTCATTGTTGCAACACGTTCCATCTGCATGTTGCTCATTTTTAACTTGAATTCCATCCATCCATCCATTATCTTCCACATTATCCAATATTAGGGTCGCGGGGGGTTCCCCATGCCCATCCAGGTGAGAACGTTTTGGGCGCTGGACAGATACACCCAGGACAGGGCGCCAATCTATCGCTGGGCACACACTAGCACTCACACATACACACTCTATATGGGGCAATTTGGAGAACTCAATTGACTTGATCCATGTTTTTGGACTGTGGGAGGAAACCGGAGAACCCGGAGGAAACCCACACGGACACGGGGAGAACATGGAAACTCCACCCAGATGGGGATTCGAACCGGGAATCCCTAGTGCTGAGAGGAGAACATGCTAAACACTAAGCCACCGTGCCGCCCTAACTTGAATTCATCATTATTTATTATAAAACACGTCGATCCGGTCCTTAAATCTGATTGGCTGAGTTGTTTGTCCAGCCGTGACATCATTGCACAATAACACACACCTCTGAGTGCTTCACATTCGTATCAATGTGTGATATACATCAATTTAAATCATTAAATACACATTAATATAAACAGCTAAACTCATTACGGCTCTTGTTTATAAATTGTGTTCTGTAATTTGGCCACCAGATGGCAGTCTTTGATCGATAGAGAAGCCGGAATCCTGTTACGCAGCGATCAGTGTTCACTTTAAAAAACGAGACCAGACAACATCGCGGTCCAGATTATTAACGATTATGTTTTCAATAAATGCATTTATAAATCAAACCTTGTAATTATTAAAGTGTGTTTGTAATTGTTATCGAGGTTGTGCATTATTGTGAATAAACCACGGCCCGACGTAAAAGAAGAAGATCTTCCCACGAGGTTAAATAAAGTGTTCTGATTCTGATAACGCGAACCCTTTCCCGCTTCGCCTTGGTATCGATGCTCCAGGTTCTTTGTAGTGATGTCTGTGAGCAGTGAGCCTTTTCCCGATGATCCCGTTGCTTAGCGACCAAGTTTATTAGTAATTTAGTTTTAAATAAACACATTTATGAATTAAACCTTGTTTTTCTGTTAGGGTTTTTCTAATAAAGTAATACGACATGAGAGGGCGTGTTCTGTAATTTCCACTAGATGGCAGTCTTTGATCGATAGAGAAGCCGGAATCCTGTTACGCAGCGATCAGTGTTCACTTTAAAAACGAGACCAGACAACATCGCGAAAGTCCAGAATATTAACGATTTTGTTTTCAATAAATGCATTTATAAATCAGACCTTGTTATTATTATAGTGTGTTTGTAATTGTTATCGAGGTTGTGCATTATTGTGAATAAACCACGGCCCGACGTAAAAGACGAGGTTAAATAAAGTGTTCTGATTCTGATAACGCGAACCCTTTCCCGCTTCGCCTTGGTATCGATGCTCCATAAGGTCATAATAAAGTAATACGACATGAGAGGGCGTGTTCTGTAATTTCCACTAGATGGCAGTCTTTGATCGATAGAGAAACCGGAATCCTGTTACGCAGCAATCAGTGTTCACTTTAAAAAACAAGACCAGACAACATCGCGGAAGTCCAGAATATTAACGATTTTGTGTATAATAATATAATAAATGCATTCATAAATCAGACCTTGTTATTATTATAGTGTGTTTGAAATTGTTATCAATGTTGTGCATTATTGTGAATAAACCACGGCCCGACGCGTAAGAAGAAGATCAGATGTGGCATGTTTACACGGTCACTAAGAAACCAGATTCGATTTGTTCTGCCATGCGAGTGTGAACGCAGCCTTGTTCCATTATAATCATCTGACGGCACTCTGAATTAGTGACCTCCAGCCCCCTCGAGGTAAAGCACCCTGCATCATGTGACTCCGACAAGCAGACCAACATTCCACAAAACGTCTAAATCCAAGAGTTCGGCGTTATGTTCGGCGAGTTCCAAAGTGCTCCGGAGATCCTTTAAAGTCGTGTAGTTTGCACTACGAGAAAGGTACGAACATGAAAGTTCCATTTCTGCAAACCAAGCTGTGAGATTCACTCGCGTTTCATCAGCTTGCGTCGGAAGCACACACGCCACGCTGATTGCACGCTGCCAGAAAGAATGACGAGCATTAGCTGGAAGCGTGTAATGCATTGCCCGGACCGTTCATGCAAAAGGGGTCCTCGCTTTTCTGCCCAAACATTTCAAGGTTGTGTTTTATGCTGAAATCAATGGAGCCGGCAATAATGGCTTTCTTTTCCAACGTACCTGGATTTTGAGTTACTTTGAAGACGGCGGCATCAGGGATTTCCAACTGAGCATGAACTGAAGTAATTGATTTACTTCTGAGGAAAAGTTTTTTTTTTTTTTTTTTTTTTTTTTTTTTTTAAATCTCAGCCCAATTTTCCGATCAGTTAAGGTCTGGATTTTTAAGAGATGTTTAAAACTGATGGCGAATTGAGAAGCACATTACAGATGCACAACGGAACCACACGAGTCAGAGCAAACCATAAACCCAAAACGGACATCATTAAAAAAAAAAAAAAAAAAAAAAATTGTTCATTACTTGAATGTTTATTGTTTACCGTACTGTTTTTTTTTTTTTTTTTGAATTTTGTTTGTACATGTGCTCTTTGTGTTGGCATATAACAATATAACAATATGTAGCACCTTGTTCCTGGGAACGCTGTCTCGTTCCACATATATTGCACTGTGCTTTATATTGTGGAATGACAAATAAAAAATACTTGATACTTGATTAAAGGGTAAAGAAAAACACACACGGGCCAGTGTGCAGTCAGTCGCACTCTTTTCCTCCTGTGTGAGATGCAGCCGTAGCTCATCAGACCTTATTAATCGATTACCAGACAGAATTTGTGAGGACCTCCAGACAGCGGCACAAAGTTGAGCAGTAGTTTGGAAATAAACTTTTTCATTAAACCTGCCTGAATTCTACTTTTGTAAACATCTGAAAACAGTGCCCCATCGGTAATCGATTGAAAGGTCTGGTAAGCTCTCCCTGCATTTGAAACAGGAGGAATGATAAAAGTACCAGTGGTTCTGGAGCGGGGGTGGGGGAGGGGGGGGACTGGAGAATGTGCCCATGTGACAACAAGCATGGACTCCGTATAGAACCTCCTCTCCATGGGGTTAGTGTTAAGTACATCCATCCTTCTTCTGCTACTTAATCCTGTAATAGGGTCGGGGGGGGGGTTCCCATGCCCGTCCAGTGCAGTGTGCTGAGCAGATACATCCAGGAGAGGGCGCCAATCCATCACTGGGCACACTCACCCTCTCATGCAAACACACCTACACAACATATACGGGCAATTTAGAAAAGCCAATTCACCTTAAATTTATGTGCTGTAGGAGGAAACCAGAGAACCCAGATAAAAGCCACATGGACACAGGGAGAACATTAAAGCTCCACACAGATCAGGATTCAAACCTGGATCCCCAGAGCTCAAGTGAACATACAGCAATGTCTGTCCATCCATTATCTTCTGCTTGATCCTCTACTAGGGTCGCAGGTGGGGGGAGGGGCCTATCAAGGGGAGAACATTTTGGGCGCTGGGCAGATACACCCAGGACAGGGCGCCAATTTATCACTGGGCACACACACACTCACACACTCTATATGGGGCAATTTGGAGAATTCAATTGAACTCGATCCATGTTTTTTAGACTATGGGTGGAAACCGGAGAACCCGGAGGAAACCCACATGGACACGGGGAGAACATGGAACCTCCACCCAGATTGGGATTCGAACCGGGAATCCCTAACGCTAAGAGGAGAACATGCTAAACCACTAAGCCAACATCCACATACAGCAATGTGATGCGTCACATTATCCACAATGCACAATAAAGGTATAAAGTAAGGCTCACACAACCACTGACCCCCCCGATACCACCCCCCCCCCTCATTATGAGCTCATCATGTTCAAAAACAAGATAACCCCATAAACCCATAAAAATAAAAGCCCCACATTTTAACTCCCTGCAGCATTTCAATTTTACAAAATGCTAATTTCTCTGCAGCTACATGTTCTCAGGGTCCACTCTGAAAACGCGCACATGTCAGCAAAGCGGCCGCTCGAGAACGTCTGAGGGAGAGAAAAGCCAGACGCTCCCGAGCGCATGATGTTTATACACATCATCTCACTTATTACTGAAAGCATGCTCTTATCATCGGAAACATGTGCCTACAGGTCATTCAGCACGGTCCTGTGAACACAGCGATATGAAGATTTTATTTTAGGACTTTCCTTCAGGACTCTGAGTTTCCACTGGATTTATTTGATTAAAGAGGAGCTGCACCTCCATCATCACTGCACCACCCGCAAGTCCACATGCATTTTATATCAACATCAACACGTACCTGTTATACAGCATGGTTCCAAAAAAGTTCCCAAAAACTAAACCAAGTACCATATACTGTATATATATATATATATATATATATATATATATATATATATATATATATATATATATATATATATATATATATATATATATATATATATATATATATACACACACACACATACACACAAATATATATACACACAAATATATATATATATATACACACACACACACACACACACACACACACATATATACATACACACATACACATATATATATATATATATATATATATATATATATATATATATATATATATATATATATATATATATATATATATATTAGGATGGTGGATGATGGTGCGAGTAGCTCAGACTCCTGTGCGTTCTGATTGATGTTCTGTCCTCTGTCCAGCAGCACTGCTGTGTCTGATCCACTCACACCAGCACAACACACACTCACACACCTGCAGCACCATGTCAGTGTCACTGCAGTACTGAGAATCATCCACCACCCTAATCGCTCCTCTGAGGGTGTTCTGATCATCAGAGAACATACTAAAACAGACTAATGTAGTATGTAGAGAAACCGATGGACTACAGAATGGAACTGTAGAACTACAAAGTCCATCTGTATGATTAGTGTCCAACTGAGGAGGTGTGCTTAATAAAATGGCTGGTATATACACACACACACACACACACACACACACACACACACACACACACACACACACATTACTATTATGTAAAACACAACGTTACGAACACAACGCTGATACGGATGATGTGATCAGCCTCGTTTGAGCAGTTATATATTTATATTGTTATATACAGTTTTTTTTATATATATATATTGGTGGAGTGTCAGTCAGGTGACCATCTTTTCCTCCCGGAGTGCTTGTGTGAAAATGCTGAATTGAAGCAGAGAGGTGAAATGGAGTGTGGACAGGCGTCTGCGAGACAGTTACACTGATGCCAATTCAGCTGAACTCAGGCGACAAGAGAACAAAACATGCAGGAAGCATAAAAGCCGCGGTCACATTAAAGTATGTCTGTGTCAAAATAAAGAAGCATTAACACCGGGACACGACGCGGAGGAGGAGACATGGACGAGGAGACACGGACCATGCGATACGGACGATGAGACACGGACGAGGAGAGACAGAGTAGGAGACGTGGTCGAGAAGACGCGGATGAGGAAACAGACGAGGGGACACGGAGGTGGAGGAGACATGGACGAGGAGACATGGACGATGCGATATGGATGATGAGACGCGGACGAGGAGACATGGACAATGAGACACAAAGGAGGAGACACAGAGTAGGAGACGCGGACGAGGAGACGCGGGTGAGGAGACATGGACGAGGAGGAGACACGGACGATGCGATATGGACGATGAGACACGGATGATGAGACGCGGACAAGGAGACATGGACAATGAGACACAAAGGAGGAGACACAGAGTAGGAGTTGGGGGTGAGGAGACATGGACGAGGAGACATGGACGAGGAGACACTGAGGAGGAGACACAGAGCAGGAGACGCGGACGAGTAGACACGGAAAAGGAAACACAGACGAGGGGACACGGAGAAGGAGTCCGTGTCTCAATCTATCACTGGGCACCCACTCACACACACTCTATATGGGGCAATTTGGAGAATGAATTTCACCTTGATCCATATCACAGTTTTTGGACTGTGAGAGGAAACCAGAGAACCCGGAGGAAACCCACGTGGACACGGGGAGAACATGGAAACTCCACCCAGATTGGGATTCGAACCGGGAATCCCTAGCGCTGAGAGGAGAACATGCTAAACCACTAAGCCGCCCTCCCTGTTTAATATTCACTTTAAAAAATGGACGAGAATTCATCATGAAAGGGTTTATTAAGAATGTTAAACAAACCTTTATGAACGAAACCTTGTTTATTATCGTGAGTTTGGAATTATTTTATAAAAGCACTCGACGCTGTGTGTTATTGTGAATAAATCACTCCGCTTTGCGTCATCTCTCTCCTGTGATTTATTCAGAATAAGGCCACGCCCTCTCGAACCTCGCCGCTTTATCACGTTTGTGAACATAACCCTCGGATCATTAGGTCATTTAACCAGAGGTTCTGACATCAGACCTTTTCATGTTGAGACTTCTGTTGTGAACGCAGCAGGAGAACAAAACACAGTGTTCTTCATCGCCGGGTCGTTACACGCGTCCCTGCGGAAACGTCCTCCTTTATTAATAAACACTCACGGCCCGCGGTGAAGGCGCTGACACTGGCGCTCATTTGTACGCTGATGACCTTTTTGAAGGTACTGCTGACGAAGGACGACTAAATTAACAAGGCAGACAGGCTTCAGAAACACGGAACCGTGAGCACGTGAGCTCATGCCGGGCCTTTCCACCTGCTGCATGACGGGTACTGCCCATTCACACCTTCTGACCAGCTTCTGCCTACTATGTGGTATGGGGGAGGCCATTTCAGACACCAGTTTAATCCATAGTTGGGCACTCAATTAGGGGCAATTAGAGCAGCCGATTCACCTTGAATCCATGTTTTTGGACTGTGGGAGGAAACTGGAGAACCGGAAGAAAACCAACACAGATGTAGGGAGAACATGGAAACTCCACCCGGATCGGGATTCCAATCTGGATCCCCAGTGCTGAGAGGAGGACGTTCTAACCACAACACCATCCATTGATTTCATGATAGGATGGATTTCAGGAGGATGGGGCGGCACGGTGGCTTAGTGGTTTAGCATGTTCTCCTCTCAGCACTAGGGATTCCCGGTTTGAATCCCAATCTGGGTGGAGTTTCCATGTTCTCCCCGTGTCCACGTGGGTGTCCTCGGGGTTCTCCGGTTTCCTCCCACAGTCCAAAAACATGGATCAAGTCAATTGAGTTCTCCAAATTGCCCCATATAGAGTGTGTCTGTGAGTGAGTGTGTGCCCAGCGATAGATTGGTGTCCTGTCCTGGGTGTATCTGCCCAGCGCCCGAGACGTTCTCCCGTGGATGGGCATGGGGAACCCAACGTGACCCTAGTAGAGGATAAAGTAGAAGATAATGGATGGATAGTTTTTTTATGTATAAATTGCCGATTGTCTACAAAATTATCTAGCACACAAGCAGAATTAATTAAGGATTAATTAATTTAACATGATAAAGGGGTGGGCAGCACAGTGGCTTAGTGGTTTAGCATGTTCTCCTCTCAGCACTTGGGATTCCTGGTTCGAATCCCAATCTGGGTGGAGTTTCCATGTTCTCCCCGTGTCCGTGTGGGTTTCCTCCGGCAGTCCAAAAACATGGATCAAGTCAATTGAGTTCTCTAAATTGACCCATATAGAGTGTGTGTGTGTTAGTGAGTGTGTGCCCAGTGATAGATTGGCGCCCTGGGTGTATCTGCCCAGCGCCCAAAATGTTGGGCAGGGGGAACACCCCCCGCCCCCCCCCAGCGACCCTAAGATATAGGATAAAGCGGAAGATAATGGATGGATGGGTGATATAGGGGTGTTTTTTAAGAAAGATTTTTTAATATATATTTTTCTTGTTCAAGATGAGAACCGAAAACACAACTTCAACACCTGCACACATTTCTTTTCATTTTCGTGAAATCCAGCCCACCCCGTCACGCACAGCTCCTTTGGTTTAGTGCGCGTCTTTGTTGGACCGACATGCACAGCATGATTAAGATCGAGCCGCAGAGTTCTGATCGTGCTCACGGCTGTGGAACATTTCAAAGGCGCCGGCTCTGTGGAAATGAAGTTGACTGAGGAAGCAACGCAGTCGTGAGCGGTGGGTTCGGCTGATCCAGCGGCGGCGGCGCAGATGCTTACACAACATCATCATCTGCATGAGAGTGAACGCAAACGAGTTTCTGTAACTTAAACTGATGGAACGATCGAGTTTACATCCTGTTCTTACACACAAGAATTATTCATTCATTCATTATCTCCCGCTTTATCCTCTATTAGGGTCGCGGTGGGGTTCCCCATGACCATCCAGGGGAGAATGACTCGGGCACCGGGCAGATACACCCAGGACAGGACTGCGATCCATCGCTGGGCACACACTCACTCGCACAGACACACTCTATATGGGGCAATTTGGAGAACTCAGTTGACTTGATCCATGTTTTTGACTGTTTATGACTGTTGGAGGAAAGCGGAAAACCCGGAGGAAACCCACGCGGACACGGGGAGAACATGGAAACTCCACCCAGATGGGGATTCGAACCGGGAATCCCTAGCGCTGAGAGGAGAACATGCTAACCACTAAGCCACCGTGCCGCCCCACGCAAGAATTAATTCATCTTTTTAACAAACACCTGTTGTGGAGGAAAAAATAATGGGGGGGGGGGGGGGGGTGCAGGATCATATAACCATCATATTAACCATCAGGTTTGATAATTCTATAGTGTTTTGGATAAAAACGTCTGCTAAATGACTCAATGTAAATCTCCACATTTAAGCCATCCATGCAGTGAAACACACACACACACACACACACACACACACACACACACACACACACACTGTGTAATGATTTCAAGTAAGTAATTTCAAGTAGGGCGGCACGGTGGCTTAGTGGTGAGCACGTTCTCCTCTCAGTGCTGAGGATTCCCGGTTCGAATCCCCATCTGTGTAGAGTTTCCATGTTCTCCCCGTGTCCGCGTAGGTTTCCTCCGGGTTCTCCGGTTTCCTCCCACAGTCCAAAAACATGGAACAAGTCAATTGAGTTCTCCAAATTGCCCCATATAGAGTGTGTCTGTGTGAGTGAGTGTCCAGCGATAGATTGGCGCCCTGTCCTGGGTGCCCCTGTCCATATTTTTTTATTGTTTGAGATTCTATATTAAAGAGGCATTATAGAGTAAGTAATTTCAAGTAGGGCGGCACAGTGGCTTAGTGGTTGGCATGTTCTCCTCTCAACGCTAGAGATTCCGGTTCGAATCCCAATCTGGGTGGAGTGTCCATGTTCTCCCCGTGTCTGCGTGGGTTTCCGCCGGGTTCTCCGGTTTCCTCCCACAGTCCAAAAACATTGATCAAGTCAATTGAGTTCTCCAAATTGCCCCATATAGAGTGTGTGTGAGTGAGCGTGTGTCCAGTGATAGATTGGCGCCCTGTCCTGGGTGTATCTGCCCAGCGCCCGAAACGTTCTCCCCTGGATGGGCATGGGGAACCCCACCTCGACCCTAATATTGGATAAAGCGGAAGGTAATGAATGAATGAATTACTTAATACTTGGAACATAGACACACACACACACACCTGCCTTTATACTGCTACAACCACCTGCATCATTTCTTTACATTATTTCACCCTTTGCCCCGGGTGTTTAAACGACAGTTCCAGTCGCCTCGTATATACAGACTGTATGTACACACAGTCTGCTGTCCCTGGGTTTAAGGTGATAATGGGTTTGGCTTGCGTACAATTCAAACCATTGATCCCTGGATCCCTATGTTGCACATCCTTTAGAGTGCCGTTTATTTCAGATTTTTATTTTTCTACGAAATATGGGATCTAATCGGGACCGCACTCAAAAAGACAATGACGAAAAGCTCGCCGCTGATCATTTGTGAGATGGACGCACCGCTGAGAAGTAAACCCATCAGTATCTGAGATTTCGCTGAAGAAGAAAACAACAGTATTCCAGGAGGCTGAACTAAAAGCACTGCTGACGTTCCACATCACACACAACAACTGGCTCTTGTCAAGAGATTGTTCATCTGAAAAGCGGGGAAAAAAAAAACTCCAAAAAAAAAAAACCATCTGTGTGGCGATAACAGAGCGCCGAGTGAAGAGCTGCTGCTGGACTGTGAACGCCGCAGCTGTCCACACCCATCCTCTCCATCCAACTCTCCATTACGCTCGTCTTGTTCGCTCCTCAAGTGCTCACTGCTCATATGCACCGTAATAGAAAATCCAACCTTGAAATTGAGGATACATATAAGCCTCTGTTCTGCTTTGATCTTTCCTTCCAACACACTGGAGTCATAAATAATCCTCCTGAAAAGTGGACGGCGGGGAAGCCAAACGATCCACGAGTGTTTCTCACACAAAGGCCGGCGCGCTCCTGGATAAAAGCGTACAGCTTTATAAGTTTTAACTAAAGGGATTAAAGTCCTTTTTAACCTTCCGAAGCTCCACTTTTATTTTTTTTCACGTTAATATTTTTTTCCCAAACCATTTTGGATCCAGGTTTTTAAAAAATGTTACCGTTAAATAAGTAGCATTTAAATACACATCCGCCTCTCGGGCGCCGGGGATCCGGGTTAGAACCCCAATCTGGGTGGAGTTTCCATGGTTACCACCCCTGTTTGTGTGGGTTTTCTCTGGGTTCTCCGGTTTCCTCCCAAAATCATGGATTCAGGGTGCTCAAAATTGCCCCATACATTGCATATGTCTGTGTGAGTGAGTGTGTGCCCAGTGATAGATTGGCGCCCTGTCCTGGGTGTATCTACACAGCACCTGAAACCTTCTCCCCTGGATGGGCATGAGGAACTCCCCCAGAACCCTAATAGAGGATAAAGCGGAAGATAATGAGATGAGGTAATGAATATTTAATATTTTCCGTCTACTCTAACTAAATACAGCAACCTGCATTAAACCTATATACATTATAATTAAATACAAGCCCCCCCCCCACACTACACAGTCTCAATACATAGTATGTATAATTCTGCGTCATGGTTCCCCACCCCAAACATCGTAGGGGGTGCGCGAGGCGTTGTCTGCAGAAAGACAAACTAGAAAATCCCCTCACCATGAAACCAAGGGTCGCACAGGACTGACGGGATAACACTTTTATTATAAAATCTATGATACATGATTCCCAGTTCGAATCCCAATCTGAGTGGAGTTTGCATGTTCTCCCCATGTTCGCGTGGGTTTCCTCCGGGTTCTCCGGTTTCCTCCCAAATTCTCCAAATTGCCCCATATAGAGTGTGTCTGTGTGAGTGAGTGTGTGTCCAGTGATAGATTGGCGCCCTGTCCTGGGTGTATCTGCCCAGCGCCCAAAACGTTCTCCCCTGGATGGGCATGGGGAACCCCACCATGACCCTAATAGAGGATAAAGTGGAAGATAATGGATGGATATATAATAGAGGGAGCTTGCACAATAATAACATGGTAATGATGAGGAAAGCAGTTTGGAACCTATAAAATTTATAATATATATACACACACACACATATATATATACTGTATATATATATGAGAGATCAGCAAACCCACCGGTTCTCCTGATATGAGGTGTATGATTGCACACAGCGACCTGTATGAGCGTGGTCGATGCGCAGGCGTGAATTGGAATTTGGAGTGAGGGTGTCGGACTGACCTTCCTGACTCCAGATCTGCCTCCTGTTAAAGATGCACGGCGCATCATGTGGAGGAGTATTAGACAAAGACGACGATGGACTGTTGAGCAGCTGACACCTTATCGAGTAAGAACAGACTTTCAGATTAGAACACTTTGTTCTAAAACAATTACAAAGTTTAATTAAAGGGAACGCTGATGAAACCCTGCCCCAAATCTGGAGTGTGTTAACTGAGGGGAGAGAAAATGAGCAGCGTCAATGTATACAGAATTATACAGTATACACACAACCGAGTGGTGATCCATGTGTTTATGTTTATATATACACACACACACACAGACACACACACACACACACACACACACACACACACACGTACTGTATGTTTATTATACACACAACCGAGTGGTGATCCATGTGTTTATGTTTATATAATAAAGACCCTAATAAAGGATAAAGCAGAAGATAATGGATGGATGGATGAATTTAAAGGTTTAATCTACAAGAACTTACAATTTAAAAAACTGAATATAACTGAAGTGTCCAGTAGAGGGAGCTCAGCTGCAGCTCTGTACATGACTGTTGAATCCCTGAACACCAAACCCCCCCCCCCCCCGCCCACTTGTTCAAATCCAGGGCCCCAACCGCTTCCATCAACAAAACCCAACAGACAGCACTCCACTTTCCTCCAGCCTCCTCAGTGCCACCCCCCCCCCCACTGTTTCCTGAACACCCCCCTGTTCTGAGATTCTGATAAATATTGTGGTTTTCTCGCTCAGCCTTTGTTTAGCTATCCTCACATCGCTCGGTGCAAAGCTCACAATGTGGATGTGTGCCAAGCGCAGACCCCTGCACCCCCACAGGCTTTCATTCTGTGGATTTCTCAGCCTCAGGAAGAGAAATGCGGATCCTCCCACCGGCTCCTCACAGCGCATGGCGCATCGCGGAGCTCAGGCGCACGATAACAATATGGAAATTATGATTAAAGCGCTTTATTTCGGCGGCTTCGGACAGTTTGGAACCTATAATTCAATCCGCTGCTTTGAGTAAGTGATGCAGATAATAAAACAAACCATGCACAGAGATCTGCCGCTCGGAACCGCACAGGCCGGGACACGGAGCATGAAAGGACATCGGACCGTGCCCTTGATATCGGGACGGGACGGAGAAGTTTGGGCATTATTTCCTAAATCATCTCTCCCCGTCGATTAGAACGAGGAGCCTACAGGGTGTCACTGCTAATCAACTCCAGACCAGCTTTATTGCTGCTGACTCCACTTTTGGAAGTGAATTTCTCGGCTGTTTATTAAAGTAAAAGCACCGCATGCCCGCGGAACCCTGTCCACAGTCACCTTATAACTCACCACTGGATCTAAAGGACAAGGACGACGGTGCGGGACGTACAGACTCAAGAAAGAGTGTTAATGTCGCTGTTATTAAAGCAAGATGGAACGAGGGCGTCCATTATCGTGAATAAATCACGGGAAGGAGGTGTTGTTGGGCCCCATGTGTCCACCTTATTCATTCATTCTCTTCCGCTTTAACCCATATTAGGGTCGCGGGGGGGGGTCCCCATGCCCATCCAGGGGAGAACGTTTTGGGTGCTGGGCAGATACACCCAGGACAGGACGCCAATCTATCGCTGGGCACACACTCATTCACATAAACACACTCTATATAGGGCAATTTGGAGAACTCAATTGACCTTGATCCATGTTTATGGACTGTGGGAGGAAACCGGAGAACCCGGAGGAAACCAACGCGGACACAGGGAGAACATGGAAACTCAACCCAGATGGGGATTCGAACCGGGAATCCCTAGTGCTGAGAGGCGAACGTGCTGACCAATAAGCCACCGTGCCGCCCGCGTCCGCCTTATTGCTTTTATAAAATGATTACAATACATTTATTTAAAAACTACATTGTTAATAATCTGGTCTTCATGACGTAATACGGTCTGGTTTTTAAAGTGCTGAGTAACAGGATTCCGGTTTCAATAAATGTGTTTACTGAAAGCAAAATTGTTAATAATCTGCTCTTCCGCAACGTAACCTAGTCCGTCTTTGAACGTTGATCAATGAGAATCGCTTTCTTTAACAATATATAGAGTGTGTGTGTGAGTGAGTGTGTTTCCAGTGATAGATCGCTGTCCTGTCCTGGGTGTATCTGCCCAGTGCCCGAGACATTCTCCCCTGGATGGGTATGGGGAACCCCCGCGACCCTAATAGAGGATAAAGTGGAAGATAATGGATGAATGGATGGACTTAAAAATATCCCAACTTGGTTGGAGTCAGAACACAGGGTTGATACAGCGCCCCCTGGAGCAATGAGGGTTAAGGGTCTTGCTCAAGAACCCACATTCGTAACTTCAGTGGAGCTGGGATTTGAACCCACGACCTTCAGATTGATAGCCCAACACCCTACCCACTGAGCTACCACGCACTAGTTGTGTATTATTGTGAATAAATCACGGGAAAGAGGTGTAACATCACCCCCCTACGCTTCAGGCCTAATAACACCCCGTGATTTATTCACAATAATGCCACGCCCTCTCGTACCTTATTGCTTTATGATGTCACAGCAGGACAAACGGCTGAGCCAAACAGATTTAAGGACCAAAATGACCCATTTTATGAGTTCCAAAAATACGTCTTGTAAAAGTGTTCGGCCTGACTCTGTGGTTCTGACCCACGGTGCGAGGCCTGGTTACGTAGAACCAAGAAGAGGTATTATTTAGAGTGCTTATGCTCTGACCCAGTTCGTCTCACATGGAGGCGCATTATGCAGCTCATGTTAGAGAAGGAGACGCAGTATTCCAACAACGGGTCAAAGATGTCCCCCGTGTCTGAGAGCTGACGGCTGGGATCACACATGACGTCGCTCTGAGCGGAAAAGAAGCCATGCTGCTGTCAGAACACACACACACACACACACACATACACACACACACAAACACCGACGCTGGTACACATACAGTACGAGGCTGTTCAGACATGTGATCTCGTATTCACAAAGCCACGGCAGGCTGCGCTCACACAGAGACATGCACACCATCACACTTCACAGGCATAAAAGCCCGAGTCCAACCCTCCGCCCACTTTCCCAGACACACTTCAGTATATTTAGATTTGCCCTGATGGTTTATGCAGCGTTTTATCCCCCGCACACTCACAATGGCCCGCAAACTCCCACTGGGGCAACTCCAAGCTCTTACATGCACACACAACAAGCAGCCAATCAAACGGCCAGCAGAAGGTTTCTCCAAAGCAGGACCTCATGTTCGTGAATTTTTGACTCTCTTTCAGTGGATATGTCCCTGCCTGTTAGTAGTTTTGCTTATTAATCATCCATCCAATATGTTCCGCTTTAATCCTGTACTAGGGTCGCGGGGGGGTTCCCCATGCCCATCCAGGGGAGAACGTTTTAGGTGCTGGGCAGATACACCAGGACAGGGCGCCAATCTATCGCTGGGCACACACTCACTCACACAAACACACTCTATATGGGGCAATTTGGAGAACTCAGTTGACCTTGATCCATGTTTTTGGACTGTGGGAGGAAACCGGAGAACCCGGAGGAAACCCGCGTCGACACGGGGAGAACATGGAAACCCCACCCAGATTGTGATTCGAACCGGGAATCCCTAATGTTGAAAGGAGAACATTCTAACCACTAAGCCACCCGCCTATTAATCAGTTCCTTATATTACAGTTGAATGTTTTAAGGCTTTTGAGGCTCAGATTTCACTCTGTTGATCTGAAAAATTGGGTTTAGGTCACCTGTACCTGCATCCACGTCCACTTTAACTCCTAATTCCCAAAAAATGTGAAAAATGAATATTTTATTTATTAATAATACATTATTAAAGCAGCTCTGCGGCGCTGAAATGCTGCTGTTCCAGGGAGCCCCCTCGACTGAGTAACCTGCAGTATCTGCCCCTTTTATTATAGCAGGCCAGAGAGTGTAATACAGTATATATCAATAAATACAAATAGTTCTCTATTTATTAATTCTCATTATTTATTAATTATTACAACTCATCAATATTAATTATATTATTTATATTATTATAAAATAAATAATCATTCATTCATTATCTTCCGCTTTATCCTATATTAGGGTCGTGGGGGGGTTCCCCATGCCCATCCAGGGGAGAACGTTTCGGGCGCTGGGCAGATACACCCAGGACAGGGCGCCAATCCATTGCTGGGCACACACTCACTCAGACACACTCTATAGGGGGCAATTTGGAGAATTAAATTGACTTGATCCATGTTTTTGGACTGTGGGAGGAAACCGGAGAACCTGGAGGAAACCCACGAGGATACGGGGAGAACATGGAAACTCCACCCAGGCTGGGATTCGAATCGGGAATCCCTAGTGCTGAGAGGAGAACATGCTAACCACTAAGCCACCGTGCCACCCATAAAATAAATAATAAATATTAAATTTATATTAAAATGCCAAGATGCCATTGTTTTTGGCCATGAGTATACCAACCAGCTGCCTCATTGAAACATAAGCAGTATGTTGGGTATGACGACTGTCCCAACATTATTCCCACAAATATCTTACGTTCTACGTGGCTCCAGTTGAGGCCACCATGGCAACACGCCCTGATGCTTCCTTCATATTGTTTCTGAGTCCTTTCTCCTGCAGACCTGCATCGCTATACCGGATAAAAGCAAAACACCGCTCAACAACATGCAGGTTCTTTTATCCAAGACGCGAACGCCATCAAACCCCAGACGGGTGTTTTCACACGGTGCGCTGTGTTCTTGTGAAATTCGCAGAACCCCAACAAACAACCTACATGAGTCTTAATATGAGTTTACGGTACACCGAAGCCTCTGAATGAGTGGACGTGGGCACCGACGCCCCACTAACTACATTTACACCAAAGCACTCGGTGCAACATTTCATTTTACTTTATTATCTTCAGCAAATGAAAGCCGCTCGTGTCGGCATCCGGGCAGCTACAGTGGGGACGCGGGGAGGCTCGAGGAAAAGAACCGTGTTTTTCCTTCTAATATCATTACGTGCTTCGAACCCTGACAGGCAAATCATTTTAAATTGGTCCCACCAGTTAGCTCACTCCAAATAAACCGAAAGGATACCTCACGCAGGTGTATGTAAATATGAAACGAGAGAGCGAGAAGGAAGGAGACAAAGACAGGACAGTAAGAGATACAGAGCGTAAGGGATACAGTCTGAAACGAACCACAGACGGAGACAAAACCATACAGAGAGAGAGAGACCGAGAGAGACGGAGAGATCAGGTAGATTGTCGCATTCTCAGATCAGATGGAGCCATTCACTCGGATACTAAACGCAGCCCTAGAGGACACATCTGAAAGCCTTTGCTGACTGTCTGCCTCTCGCGCACTTCCTGCTGCCTTAGTGATATATTATTTTCTCTGTTTTCCAAAAGTCCATTAGGCCTTGGCGGTAGGCCATCTTGTCTCCCGCAGACAGAGATAAAGACGTGGGGAGCAGCGTCAGGGCAAACTGAATGCGAATGAGGAGGCCGTCGCCGACGCGCCCTGTGAAGAACATATAAACTTACAGTACCAGTCCCCTGTGCCACCCCCACCCCCCATACACACACACACACCCCGCTGTTCCCTTTAATTCATTTACTGTTCTGTAATTGAACTTCAGAGATGGAACAAAACAAAAAGCCCGGGAGAGGCTTCTCCCTCCCTCTGCGCCCGTACAGCCGCGGAATTTAATGATCCAATTTGGGTCATCTCGCTGGCGGACCCGAGCCTTGTTGAGCGGGAGATTAAGCTTATCTGTTAGGGGCGGTTTATCTTCGCCGACCTCGTACGCCGACGTTCCACGACGGTTCTTGTGACGTTCCCGCTTGGCGGTGTGTTTCGTCTGGGCGCCGCTCGTCAGAGATTTGTAATTTTGCCAGTCCAATTTTTCTGGAGTGACTCATTAAGAGTGTGGGGATCGCCAGCACCGCAGAGAAATAACGATGTGAGACGAGCGAGAGAGAGAGAGAACGAGCGAGAGAGAGAGAGAGAGAGAGAGAGAGAGAGAGAGAGAGAGAGAGAGAGAGAGAGTGCGAGAGGAGGAGACGAGGCGCGAGTGCTGCGGGACTCATTTATCTTGTCTGAGACAGTGGCCTTGTTTACATTCAGCAGGAAGGAGTGAAGCAAAAGAAAACAAATTGCCTCGGTCCATCACTCAACTACGGTTTCTCTGTCTGTGATTGGACAAACCATTGTGATGTCATAACATTACTTCTAGATTTGTTTTGTTTGTGAAACCACATTTATTTCATTATTTATGGTAGACATGGCGGCATGGTGGCTTAGTGGTTAGCACGTTCTCCTCTCAGCACTAGGGATTCCCGGTTCGAATTCCCATCTGGGTGGAGTTTCCATGTTCTCCCCGTGTCTGCGTGGGTTTCCTCCGGGTTCTCCGGTTTCCTCCCACAGTCCAAAAACATGGATCAAGTCAATGAGTGAGTGAGTGTGTGCCCAGCGATAGATTGGCACCCTGTCCTGGGTGTATCTGCCCAACACCCGAAACGTTCTCCCCTGGATGGATATGGGGAACCCCCCCACGACCCTAATATAGGATAAAGTGGAAGATAATGAATGAATGGTAGACATGACAATGAAGAACACCATCTCTCATTCATAACAACAAGAGATCAAAGTGCTACATAGAACATCAGGTCAACACCGGACCGCATGAAACACACGAGTACAAACATGAGGAACCATACAGATGATACAACATGTACTGAGGAAGTATTCAGAGCATTTTGGGATGTACAGTACACGTAGGTTACACAATGTGCAGAATACGATATTGTCAGATACACAGTCAGTCAGCGACACATCCAGTGACCGCGACAGCGAGTCAGTCAGTTAGAGACGCAGTCAGCGACAGCGACACAGTCAGCAAAAGCGAGTCAGCCACACAGTCAGCCATGCAGTCAATCAGCGAGACAGTCAGAGAGCAACAGTCTGTCAGCAACAGATAGACAAGTCATTTACATCGAGACAGTCAGTCAGCGCCAATCAGTGACAGTCAGTGAGAGAGAGCGACAGAGTCAGCAACAGTCATTCGAGTAAGTTATTTACATCGAAACAGTCAGTCAACGACACAATCGGCGACAGTCAGTCAGCGTCAGTGACACAGAGAGAGCGACAAAGTCAGCAACAGTCAGTTGAATAAGTCATTCACAACGAGACAGTCAGTCAGCGACAACAAGTCAGCCACACAGTCAGCGACAACAACAGTCAGCCACACAGTCAGCGACAACAACAAGTCAGCCACAGTCAGCGACGACAACAAGTCAGCCACACAGTCAGCGACAACAACAGTCAGCCACACAGTCAGCGACAACAACAGTCAGCCACACAGTCAGCGACAACAACATCCAGCCACGCAGTCAGCGACAACAACAATCAGCCACACAGTCAGCGACACCAACAGTCAGCCACACAGTCAGCGACAACAACAGCCAGCCACGCAGTCAGCGACAACAACAATCAGCCACACAGTCAGCGACAACAACAGTTGGCCACACCAACAGTCAGCCACAACAACAATCAGCCACACAGTCAGCCACAACAACAGTCAGCCACACAGTCAGCGACAACAACAGTCAGCCACACAGTCAGCGACAACAACAGTCAGCCACACAGTCAGCGACAACAACAGTCAGCCACACAGTCAGCGACAACAGTCGGCTACACCAACAGTCAGCCACACCAACAGTCAGCGACAACAACAGTCAGCCACACCAACAGTCAGCGACAACAACAGTCAGCCACACAGTCAGCCACAACAGTCGGCCACAACAACAATCAGCCACATAGTCAACGTCAACAACAGTCAGCCACACAGTCAGCGACAACAACAGTCGGCCACAACAGTCAGCCACAACAACAATCAGCCACATAGTCAACGTCAACAACAGTCAGCCACACAGTCAGCGACAACAACAGTCGGCTACACCAACAGTCAGCCACACAGTCAGCAACAACAACAGTCGGCTACACCAACAGTCAGCCACACCAACAGTCAGCGACAACAACAGTCAGCCACACAGTCAGCGACAACAACAGTCAGCCACACAGTCAGCCACAACAACAGTCGGCCACACAGTCAGCCACAACAACAATCAGCCACATAGTCAACGTCAACAACAGTCAGCCACACAGTCAGAGACAAGTCAGCCACACAGTCAGCGACAGTCAGCGAGACAGTCAGACAGAGACCGTCAGAGAGCGACATAGTGTCAGTGACACAGTCAGCAACAGTGAGACAGTCATTCACAGCGAGACAGACAACAAACAGTCTAACACAAAGTCACAGAAGACCTGAAGACTCCCCACAGAACCACAGAAACAACCTTTCTATGTTTTTTAACTTGTGCATAGTGACAATAAAGGCTATTTTTTATTCTATCGTAACCTCTGTTTGTTCCAACTGGGAAAGCTAAGAGCTTGCCCCACCATCCTGCCACCCCTTAAACAACCAGTAGATGGCCCTGTCGCAGCAGTAATGGGGAACTCCCAGACTGGGCCTCCTGCCCATCAGACAATTCCTGTTCTGTCTGTAAAGCACTCATCCAGAGTTGGACTTGCTGGGTTCTCCTTTGCCAGAGTGTTTATAGAATGTTAAAGACGTGTTTAGAAATGCATCGTTCAAACTTCCCCGTCCTCTGTCTGCCATATTAACCGGAGACGCTGATTATCCCGCATCTCATTGGCTCGTTTATAAGGGCTCATCTTCAATAACGGCCCTTCTTACTGATAATTGGACACAAAGACGATTTCCCTGCCAACTGAAACCCGCTCGCGGTGAAGCACTTGCAGTAAGAATCCCCTTATCTCACCTCGACCACTCTCATGCTCTTTCAGCTTTTTTTTCACTCAGGCATTTTGTGTCTCTCTATTCTGCCCCTCCACTTAAAGCCCCAGCCCCCGGGGTGCTGCTTCAGAAGCCTGGCAACAATTCACAGCTAAATCAATCAGGAGACAGGAGATAACTCCTAGCTGATTCTTTACAAAGCTGCTCTCCGGTTCTCCCCCTTCTCATCATCAATTTGTCCTCTCCTGCTGACGTCCAGCCGCAATTATCCGCCCATCCAGCTCTCTCACTCTGCGCTCCGTTCTCTCCCTCTTCAAAACAGGCATCCGTCTCCTCTTAGCCACAGCGGCTGGGGAACCGGCAAACTTCACACTCGCGGCGCCTGGCATCACCCGGGTGCATTTAGCGGGCGCTTCACATCCACCAGCCTCCACATTGTGTTTATCGTTAAAGCACAGAGTTTGAGTTCAAGTTATTTATATATATAGCGCTTTTTTACAACAGTACATTGTCACCCCCAAAGAGCAAGCCGAAGCGACAGTGGCAAGAAAAAACTGTTATGTTGATATTTTAAGGAAGAAACCTTGTGAGGACCAATACTCAGTTGGGCGGCCAGGCAGCAACAGTGTAGGACACTAATGTGATAGTGTCGAGATCAGGTGACTATATTTAACAAATGGAAAAACTCTAACAACTGGAAAACTATACGCAAGTCCATTAATGGGGTTCTGCAGGACCACCAATCCAACCAATATCCAGACTCCAACCAGTATTCATCATAGCCACAGTGCTTCGGCAGAGCCATGGATGAAGATCTGTCTACGGTACATGGCTCAGGGAACAAAACATAGAGATTTTGGGTCCATGGCCTGGAAACTCCCCAGATCTTAATCCCATTGAGAACTTGTGGTCAATCATCAACAGACGGGTGGACAAACAAAAACCTACACATTCTGACAAAATGCAAGCATTGATTGTGCAAGAATGGACTGATATCAGTCAGCATTTGGTCCGGAAGTTGATTGAGAGCATGCCAGGGAGAATTGCAGAGGTCCTGAAGAAGAAGGGTCAACACTGCAAATATTGACTTGCTGCATTAACTCATTCTAACTGTCAATAAAAGCTTTTGTTACTCATGCAATTATATTTCTGTATGTGATAAAAACATCTGACAAACACACATAAAAACCAGAGGGCAGCAGTTCATGTGAAAATATAATATTTGTGTCATTCTCAAAACTTTTGGCCATGACTGTACACCTCCAGGAAACCGGTCACACAGAGTTGCAACCTAAAGTGGCAATGCTATAGTACATTGCTTGCTGGTGTCCCATCCTCCATTCTCTGATCAGAACTGATGTTCAACCAACACACAGGAGCTCTTTCATCTCCTCCACCTACAATCGTGGACTTCAGAAAGCAGAAGAGAGTACACTCGCCGATCTCCATCAATGATACTGTGGTGGAAAAGGTCAGCAGCTTCAAGTTCCATGGTGTTTACATCAGCGAGGATCTGACGTTGACGTAACACACTACATGGGTGGTAAAGAAGGCCCAACAACGCCTATACTTCCTCAGACGGCTGAGAAGGTTTGGTCTGAACCCCAGCATCCTCAAGACTTTTTACACCTGTAGTGTGGAAGGTGTCCTGACAGGAAGAATTACCACCTGGTTATGGGAACTGTAGTGCTCTTGAGTGGAATTCCCTGCAGAGGGTGGTGCGAACAGAGCAGTACATCAACGGGGGTCAGCTTCCAAGCCTTGGGGATCTATACACAAACCGCTGCCTGAGGAAATCTAGAGGTATCATGAAGGACCCCACTCACCCAAGCCACTACCTGTTCTCATAGTTGCCGAGTGGAAGGTGGCTCAGAGGCTTAAAGACCAGAACCAACCGGTTCAGAGACAGCTGACCAGTCAACTAGACTGTGATCCGGCCAGTAGAACAGTGTACTGCCCAAACTCACACCACTGCCATCTGCAAAACTGTGCAAACACTCTGCAACTTGCACTTTTCACCGCACCCACGGAATTTCCCAAACACCCTCGGGCATTGCCATATCCCATTTCTTTTTCATTCCATTTAATTCC
>JAFMOC010000209.1:130000-230000 GCA_019802505.1 Corydoras sp. C115 | reverse complement strand
AGGCGTCACTTAAAGACATTACACCCCAATCACACTGATAACCGCTTGAGTTTTTAATCGTAAACGTGACGAGTATAACCAGCAAACATCCCACTTTATGAAAACTGCTTCAGAAAAGCAAAACAGGGGCGTTGGAGACATTAGTTCTGATTTCCTTATATATATATATATATATATAAACAGCACAAATTGTCGTATTCATTTTAGTTTTGTAGGTTAAAGTGTTAATAAATTGTGCTCCTGAATGAATGTTGCTGATGAATTTGAATTTATTATTATTTAGTGATTTTATTTATTGAATTTATTATTTATTTAATGAATTTCATTTTTCAGTATCAAATGCCAGTCAGTTCAAAAATGTTTCTAGTTTAAATAAGGATTCCATTCGTTTCTGTTACAAACTAAAAAACTAAAAACTTTGTTCTTGTTGATCTATATTTCTTTCTTTTTTGTTTTCTTTATTGTTAATAAGGAGACATTGTTATAAAACAAATTTATAGACAAATGATACTACAGTGGGCACGTAAAAACGTCAAATCCTGGTGTTTGTTTTGAGGATTGAGGTTCAGTAAGGGATGCGTCCTCATTCAGCAGTGTTAGTGACGTAGAACAAGAAGGAACACTGTAAATAATCAAGGGTCCTTTTTACGAACAAGGCTGTTAATAAAGGGATTCGGTTCAGACACAGAACTCAGGTTCTATCCATCAGAACCGAGAGTGTGATGTCAACAAAAGTTCAATCATCAAAGTCTCTTTGATCCTCAGTGAAGATTAAGGTCCTTTAGGGTCAGCGCTGGAGAATTCGAACATCACGGTGGAAGCTGGAACCGAGCGGCAGACAGAACGGAACCCACTGCAGCATGTGACATAATATACAGTCAAAAGTTTGAGCACGCCCCCGTTATGCTCCACTTATGGACCATGTTCTCAGTTCCACTTTCTGTAATGATGGACTTTGTAGTTCCACAATTCCAGACTGAAGTCCATCTGTGTGTTCTACAGTACATACTGTGTACTCTGTTCTAATGGTCAGAACCCCAATAGTACCACCACAGAGCAGGGGTTATTGGGTGGGTGGATTAGTCCTATCCCAGCAGTGTCACTGAGGTGGAGAAATGAAACTACAAACTAACCCCCCTCACCACATCAGTGTCACTGCAGAACTGACAATCAACAATCCACCACCCAAATGATACCTGTTCTGTGATGGAGAACCAACAGGGGATGAACAACAACACAGAACACAGATGGACTACAGTCTGGAATTGTAGAACTACAAAGTCCATCTGTGGAGGAGATAGACATATCTATCCTCTACTATGTTCGCGGCGGGGGGGGGGGGGGGGGGGGTTCCCCATGCCCATCCAGAGGAGAATATTTCGGGTGCTGGGCAGATACACCCAGGACAGGCGCCAATCTATTGCTGGACACACACTCACTCACACACACTCTTTATGGGGCAATACGGAGAATTCAATTGACCTTGATCCATGTTTTTGGACTGTGGGCGGAAACCGGAGAACCCGGAGGAAACCCACGAGGACACGCGGAGAACATGGAAACTCCACCCAGATCGGGATTCGAACCGGGAATTCCTAGTGCTGAGAGGAGAACATGCTAAACACTAAGCCACTGTGCCGCCGCATCCTGAATTGTTTCTTGAAAATACAACAAGTTTAAACTGATTAAGTACTAAAAATAACTTGTGTAGCGTGTTCTAATCATGTTCCCCGGGGGTTCTGAGCTCATGGTGCTGCCGTGTTGCATCAGTCTTATCGGCGGCGTTTTACTGCTGATTAAGAAATCCCATCTCACGTAACATCACCGAGCCTCAGTGCCTTTCATTTCAAGCTTTATCACCAGTTTATACACCTTTATCTTATAATGCAGCGATCGGACACAGCTATCACAAAGCGAGAGAGAGAGAGAGAGCGAGTGAGAGGGAGTGTGTATATATATATATTTGTCCCCTAATGTTTTTAGTATATGCATCCAATTATATATATTGGAGAACCCAATCCCAATGCTAAACCCTGAGCACACCCCGTCCACACCACCCCCTCACTGTCCGAGGTTCAGAGCAGAGACAGATCCTCACCTGTACAGACTGAGTGAGCACAGCCCGGGGCAGAGGGGCAGCTTCAAAACATCCTGGACCCCCAGAGAGGAGCGACAGTGTGTTCACTGTGGGGGGGGGGGGGGTCAAGACAGAGGAGCAGGTGTTTCTGAACTGCCCCAAATACACCACCATCAGAATTAAATACTTTCATATTTAATATTAAATCAACTTTCACAGAGAACCAGAAACTGCCATTTAATTAGGGGAGGGTCCATCAGCCCCCCCCCCCCCCCCCACTGCAGCCAGATATGTACAGAACTGTCTGTCTTTCACACACACACACACACACACACACACCAGGACAGTGAGTAAACAACCTAATCTTATTTATTATTATCTATATATCTATATCTATCTATCTATCTATCTATCTATTATCTATATTTTTTTTTTTTAATTTTTTTTTTTTTTTTTTTAAATTTTTTTTTTTATTTATATTTAACCACACAAACACACACACACACACACACACACACATATATATATATATATATATATATATACATATATATATATATATACATATATATATATATATATATATATATATATATATATATATATATATATAATATATATACATGTATATACACACACACATCTATCTAGCGCTCTCTCTCGCTCCCTCTCTCTCTCTGTGTGTGTTTGTATATATCTGTGTGTATATATATAGAGAGTGAATATATATATATATATAGAGTCTGCTTTCACAATACGAAATTGTACATTTCTCATGTCACTTAAGTGAATTGAATTAAACTGAATTGAGAGCGTGTGTGAGAGAGAGAGAGAGAGAGAGAGAGAGAGAGAGAGAGAGAGAGAGAGCGCGAGGGAGAGCGAGAGAGAGAGGGAGAGCGAGAGAGAGCGAGAGAGAGCGAGAGAGAGCGAGGGAGAGCGAGAGAGAGAGAGAGGGTTTTGTGTTTTTGATACAGAGCTATAGGTACATTTGGGCTATATGACTCAGAGCTCGTGACATGGTGACATAGTACATTAAAGACAAAGGGAGAGTTTCAGCAGAAATCCAACGCTGTGTATCTGTATCTGTGAATGTCGAGGTCAAACCCGCAGCCTGCGAGCCCGAGGGACCGAAAAATGTCTAAATAAAGGCCAACGTGAACGTAGAGTCATAACAGAGACATCAGCATCGCATCCGGCGTTTCCTGGAACACCTGTGAGGTGACATCGCTGCGGCGTAGCTGCGTAAAGGCTTAACGAGTTTACCACCCAAACCGAACATGACCTGACGACGGCCGGACACGTCTGCGGTTACGGCGCCCACGAGAGGACAACGGAAGAACGGAAATCTGTGGATCTTCGACGGAAAAGTATGAAGCTACAACATAATGGCATGTAATTAAAGAAGATGTTTTAGCGTGAAATCATTCCGAACAAATGAGTCAATAAGCCACGCTAGCTCGCGGCTGCGCCAAGATTAATCAAATATAAATGAAGTCGTTCAGAAATCCCCACGTTTAAAAAGAGAATATGATTAGAGTTTCCACAGAGGCTGTTACTCAATCTGAAACTTCAGCTTGTGATGTCACAGCACTTTAATTTCTATTTAAAAAGGGTAAATCTGGTCCTTAAATCTGATTGGCTGAGCCATTTTTCCAACTGGGACATAATTGACAATAACACACACCTCTGAGTGCTTCACATCCGTATCACTGTGTGATATACAATACATTATTATTAATCATGTACCATATATGGAAATACACATTAATTTAAGGATGAGCACTAAACCGGTATCACGTCGCTTAGCAACCAATGTTCACTTTAAAACCCGGACTAGTTCAAGGCGCAGAAGAATCCCAATCGTGGAGTTTCCATGTTCTCCCCGTGTCCACGTGGGTTTCCTCCGGGTTCTCCGGTTTCCTCCCACAGTCCAAAAACATGGATCAAGTCAATTGAGTTCTCCAAATTGCCCCATAAAGAGTGTGTGTGTGCGTGAGTGTATGTCCAGCGATAGATTGGCGCCCTGTCCTGGGTGTATCTGCCCAGCACCCGAAATATTCTCCTCTGGATGGGCAAGGGGGTCCTCCCACAGTCCAAAAACATGGATCAAGTCAATTGAGTTCTCCAAATTGCCCCCATATAGAGTGTGTGTGTGTGAGTGAGTGTGTGCCCAGCTGTTTGTGCTTCACGGCTCTGTGTGTGTGTGTGTGTGTGTATGAGGGAGACGGATTTTTTTCGCCAGCAGCGGGAGAAAAGTTACCGTAATAACTGTAAGTTGGCTGTAACGAGCAGCGTCTTAGTGTTTAGCATGTTCTCCTCTCAGCGCTAGGGATTCCCGGTTCGAATCCCAATCTGGGTTTCCATGTTCTCCCCGCGTCCACGTGGGTTTTCCTCCCACAGTCCAAAAACATAGATCAAGTTAATTGAGTTCTTCAAATTGCCCCATATAGAGTGTGTGTGTGTGAGTGTGTGTCCAGCGATAGATTGGCGTCCTGTACTGGGTGTATCTGCCCAGCGCCCAAAATGTTCTCCCCTGGATGGGCATAGGGAACCCCCCCCCCCCGACCCTAGTAGAGTATAAAGCAGAAGATAATGGATGGATGGTTTTAATTTATGAATTACACCTTGAATTAATTAATTAAAAAGCAATGAGGTACGAGAGGACGTGGAATTATTGTGAATAAATCATGAGAAAGAGTCGTTGTTAGGCACACTGCGTAGCTACAACACCCTCAGTACCAGGCTACCACACCATATATGGTGCTTGGGGTAGAACTGGGGGCAATAGATGGAGATTAACGCACCTGTCGGCGCTTCCCCTAATGTTTACATGGCGTGGGGCGACGTGGCAGTTTGTTTGAATCCACAAATCAATGTCTTTGGTTCCCAACGCGTCCAGATGACTTCACCTTTAACCCCCGTCCCTGCACACTGATGCCGCGCCACACCGGCCTTACCTTACGGATGCCCTCCTTCGAGTCCTCGACGTTGTTCTCGGCTCCTCCCGTCCGGTTGATCATCCTCCACATCTGGGAGTACATGGGATCGCGCTCGAAGGGATTCATGCCTTTAATGCGCAGCTGGTCGTACACCGCCGAGTCCAGGACGGTGCCATACGGCAGCTCGGTCTGCTTGGACAGGTCCTGGAGCGACCTGCGGACACAAGACGGCGTGAGTCAGCCAGCCCCTCGCGGGTAACCACAGGGCGGCAATTAGCACCGCATACTTCAAATATGTTTCATTCCACGGCCGTGTGCCTCACACGCACACCCACGCCCGTTCACACCTCCATCCGCAAAGATACACACAGGTCACATGATCTCTCGCACGTTCTCCGCCTGCATATGCATCATTTATCCTGCACTTTAAAAGGAACCCACTCCAAAGCTCCCACTGTGTGCTGAAACAATATCCGCCTTATTAGAACCACGCAGCTCCATCTGTCCTTTCAGGGGGTAAAACGCAAAGCTAATTAATACGTGCCGTAAACATAAGACGCTTAACGCGGTTTATTGAATTTCTTTTCTTAAGACAATACTTCTCATTAGATCTTTGAGAGCAGGGCGGGCTTCCCGGTGCCGAGGGGACGCCGGGTGCTTTCGGAATCCCATCGTGTAGCCGAGCTGACTTTATTCCATCCATCCATCCATCCATTATCTTCTGCTTTGTCCTCTATTAGGGTCGCGGGGGGATGGGGGGGTTCCCAATGCCCATCCAGGGGAGAACGTTTCGGGCGCTGGGCAGATACACCCAGGAAAGGAAGGCAATCTATTGCTGGACACACACTCACACAGACACACTCTATATGGGGCAATTTGGAGAATTCAGTTGACCTTGATCCATGTTTTTGGACTGTGGGAGGAAACCGGAGAACCCGGAGGAAACCCACACGAACTGTTACTTAACCTGAAACTTCAGATTGTGATGTCACAGCACTTTAATTTCGAGATAAAAAGTGTAATTCTGGTCCTTAAATCTGATTGGCTGAAAGATTTTTCCAACTGGGACATCATTGACAGTAACAGATGTTCCGCTTTATCCTCTACTAGGGTCGGGGGGGGGGGGTCCCATGCCCATCCAGGGGAGAACGTTTTGGGCGCTGGGCAGATACACCCAGGACAGGACGCCAATCTATCACTGGACACACACTCACACTATATGGGGCAATTTGGAGAATTCACTTGACCTTGATCCATGTTTTTGGACTGTGGGAGGAAACCGGAGAACCTGGAAGAAACCCACGCGGACACGGGGAGAACATGGAAACTCCACCCAGATGGGGATTTGAACCGGGAATCCTTAGTGCTGAGAGGAGAACATGCTAACCACTAAACCACCGTGCCGCCCCGACTTTATTCCATTTATTAAAAATGATTACATTAGACGTCCGGCGTCCTCTGAGTATCTTCACTCAGGACTTAAATCCTCTGCTCGTTTAAGATTTCATGAACCGGAGTCACGACAGTTATTATTCCATAGTTTCTAAAATATATTCTCAGCTCATAAATCATCCTTAATCTTATTGAAAGTGGGGTTGTTAAGTGAGTGTAAAATAGCAGGGTGCAGTAACCTGTGCCGCCACAAGAGGGCAAAGGGGGTCTGCTGAAGGATGGAGGAACAGCAGAGCATGGAGACATGCAGAGTGTTACACAACCGAGTCGACTGCCTTTATATTTCAGAATGAGGAACTTAGAGACGCGTTTCTGAACTGAATCCCACAACCGGAAATTCATTCATTCATTATCTCCCGCTTTATCCTCTATTAGGGTCGTGGTGGGGTTCCCCATGCCCATCCAGGGGAGAACGTTTCGGGCGCTGGGCAGATAGACCCAGGACAGGGCGCCAATCCATCGCTGGGCACACACTCACTCACACAGACATAATCTATATGGGGCAATTTGGAGAACTCAATTGACTTGATCCATGTTTTTGGAATGTGGGAGGAAACCGGAGAACCCGGAGGAAACCCACGCGGACACGGGGAGAACATGGAAACTCCACCCAGATGGGGATTCGAACCAGGAATCCCTAGTGCTGAGAGGAGAACATGCAAACCACTAAGCCACCGTGCCGCCCTATATATATATATATATATATCTTTTAAAGAGTTCACACTCTTTATTAGGTACATCCTATGGTTTCGCCACTCAGCGTTATGGATGGACTTTGTAGTTCTACAGTTCCATTCTGTAGTCCATCTGGCTCTCTACATAATTTGTAAGTCCGCTTTAGTATGTTCTCCGATGATCAGAAGTTACTAGGATGGTGGATGGTTCTCAGTCCTGCAGTGATACTGACATGGTGGTGCAGATGTGTGTGTGTTTGTATGTCATAGTGTGTGTCTCGCACCATCATCCACCACCCTAAAAATACCTGCTCTGTGGGGGGTCCTGATCATCAGATAACAGAGTATGTAGAGAAACAGATGGACTACAGAATGGAACCATAGAACTACAAAGTCCATCTGTATGATTAGTTGAGAAACAATGACAATGAACATCACTGCAGTACTGAGAATCATCCACCACCCTAATACCTCCTCTCTGGGGACCTGAACATCAGAGAAGAATAAAGGGAACGAACAGAGTATGTAGAGAAACTGAAGGACTACAGAATAGAACCTTATGATTGGGTGGAGGAACAACGACAATGAGCATGTCAGCATCACTGCAGTACTGAGAATCATCCACCACCCTAATACCTGCTCTGTGGGGGTCCTGATCATTGGAGAAGATACTTAAAGTATTTATTAAAAAAAAAAAAACCAAAAAAACCAAAAAAACAGATGGACTACAGAATGTAATTATAGAACTACAAAGTCCATCTATATGATCAGTGTTGAATCAACAGGATGGACCTAATAAAGTGGCCGTTGGGTGTATACTCATTTTTAACAATAGACAATTTTTAACTTTTATTTCTCCCATTTTTGTCCCAATTGGTCATCCTCGTCCTCGTCCTCTCCATTTAAATCCGCATCAGCGGCGTAATTGTGGAGTTTGCAGTGTAATGGAGACAGTAATGACCCCAACGTTGTCTACACATCAGACGATAATGCATTTAAATATATGGAAATCCTCATTAACTGGCTTGAAACGGAACCCGGCGTTCCAAGTGCGGACTCATTACCCGCGATCGAACACAAAGTCGAATAAACAAAAGGGAATAAAAAGCTGGGCTGCTTTCCTTTCATGGCTGTGTGTTTCACAGTGGAGCGATTGTGCGCGCGTAATTACCTCCACCACCGCCACGCCGTGTGGAATATGATTAGTCTGATAGCTCGGCGGATTAAAGGAGCTCGTGGACGCGACGGAAAGCAGGGCTTCTAATGATATGCACGTGCGGGTTCCGCACCAGACGCCTGTTTATAAGTGTGAGCCTCACCCGCGCAGAGAATCATTATTCTTACCAAGAATGACAATCGAATTCCTAGTGGACAGTAAATTAAAGCATAGGCCTTATATGCCCTGTGACGCACACACACACACACACACACACACACATGCATGCACACACACACACACACACACACACACACACATGCATGCGCGCACACACACACACACACACACATTTTTCTAGACTACAATTAAATTTGCAAGTAGCAGTGTGAAAATGTCCAGAGTGCTCTTCGGGTGTTGGCTTGCTTGCAGCCAGTGTGTTGTTATTTGTGTGTGTGTGTGTGTGTGTGTGTGTGTGTGTGTGTGTGATGTGTGTGATGATGTGGGCCTGTGTTTGCATGTATGTGCCTCGGGGCTGATGGATACAATTAGCTGATTCCGGCTCCTCTCCACTCGGGGAGAGAGTTACACGAGGTTACGCTTAGCAGATTAAATGCGATCCCATCAGCGCTGCCGGTTCGAATCAACACACAGCCGAATCACAGCACCACACCGTACGTCGTGGTTAAACACCCGGCACACCCGGCGCACCCTGTACACCTTCATTTCTTTAAAAATGTAAATGGCGACTTTAATTTGACGGCATTGCGCCGCCGCTGTGTGTTTAATGTTTTGCTGCCATCTGTTTGAATTAGGATTTTAACTACGTTAATATGAAGGGGAAGAAGGGGGGGGGGGTTCCCCATGCACATCCAGGGGAGAACGTTTCAGGCGCTGGGCAGATACACCCAGGACAGGATGCCAATCTATCACTGGGTACACACTCTCACACACAGACACACTCTATATAGGGCAATTTGGAGAACTCAATTGACTTGATGCATGTTTTTGGACTGTGGGAGGAAACTGGAGAACCCGGAGGAAACCCACGCGTGGACACGGGGAGAACATGGAAACTCCACCCAGGTCGGGATTCGAACCGGGAATCCCCAGTGCTGAGAGGAGAACATGCTAAACCACTAAGCCACCGTGCTGAGAGGGGGGATCCACTATTTTCCATCCATCATCTTCCACTTTATCTTCTATTAGGGTCGCGGTGGTGGTGGGGGGGGGTTCCCATGCCCATCCAGGGGAGAACGTTTCGAGCCCTGGGCAGATACACCCAGGACAGGGCGCCAGGGCTATCACTGGGTACACACTCACTCACACACACACTCTATATGGGGCAATTTAGAGCATTCAATTTACCTTGAATCCATGTTTTTGGACTGTGGGAGGAAACTGGAGAACCTGAAGAAAACCCATGCAGACATGGGGAGAACATGCTAACTCCACCCAGATTGGCAGTTGGACTGAATAACACACCCGAATTGATTAATTAGGAGGTGTCCCCCCCCCACATAAATAATAAAAAATATATATATATATATATATATATATATTGGGCGGTTTAGTGGTTTAGCATGTTCTCTCAGCGCTAGGGATTCCCGGTTCGAATCCTCATCTGGGTGGAGTTTCCATGTTCTCCCCGTGTCTGCGTGGGTTTTCCTGGTTTGATTAAATTATAGGTGTGTCTGTGTGTGTGAGTGTGTGACCAGCGATGGATTGGCGCCCTGTCCTGGGTGTATCCCCCCCCCCCACATAATAGAGGATAAAAAAAAAAATTAACGAATATATATATATATATATATATATTGGGGATTCCCGCGGCACTCCGGGTTTCCTGGGTTTAGTGTTTTCAATTGCAAATTGCCCCATATAGAGTGTGTCTGTGTGTGTGAGTTCTCGCCCTCTCAGCACTAGGGATTCCCCTCTCAGGGGATTCCCGGTTTCGAATCCTCATCTGGGTGGAGTTTCCATGTTCTCCCCATATCTGCGTGGGTTTCCTCCAGGTTCTCCGGTTTCCTCCCACAGTCCAAAAACATGGATCAAGTCAAGTGAATTCTCCAAATTGCCCCATATATAGTGTGTTTGTGTGAGTGAGTGTGTGTCCAGCGATGGATTGGCGCCCTTCCTGGGTGTATCTGCCCAGCGCCCGAAACGTTCTCCCCTGGATGGGTATGGGGAACCCCACCGCGACCCTAATAGACGATAAAGCGGAAGATAATGAATGAATGAATGAATGAATATAAGAAGCTGCACTTACTGGATTGAGTTCTCGATGCGAGAAATGGTGAGAAAGGCCGCCAGATTTGCCGTGTAGGACGAAATGACGATCAAAGCGAAGAGCCACCACACGCCCATCATCATCCTCGTGGCCAGAGTGGTGTACGGGACCTCTCCACCTGTGAGGAGGAAGAAACTCAGGCTTAAACTCATTAAGGAAAGACCTTTCAGATCCTTAAACATTATATATATTCTAGTCCTTTAATTTGTCCAGCTGTGTTGTCCATCACTGACAATAACACACACCTCTGAGTGCTTTGAGTGTGATGGACATTATTTGAAATCGGGGTTCTCAGCTGGTCTCAGTGTGGGACCCAGAAGTTCTCATGGTCATTAAGTCAAGAACCACTTTAATAAAATGAACATCCTGAACCAGAACAACACCACAAATTTAAAGAGAAGGGTGACCGGCAACTGAATGGTGGTTACCATGGTAACGAGAACGCTGAATGCGTCTGACACGTGCCTCCCTCGTCCTTCCCCCCCACCCCACCCCCTAAGATGAAAGATGAGTGCGAAATCAGAGGAGCATTATTAATTTTTAAAAATGTCTAATTAATTAATTTTTCTTCAAGCTGTCCGCGCCCCACCCAAAACATGTCGACAACCCACCAGTTGTGAATTGCTGTTTTAATTCTGTCCCATAAATGGAAATACAGATTAATATAAACTGCGAGCTGATTCCTGATTGCTGTTGCAGCTATTGTTTATAAACTGTGTTCTCTAATTTGGCCACTAGATGGCAGTTCCTCATGTTAGAGAAACTGGTTTCCTGTTACTCTGGGTCAGTGTTCACTCTGAAAACTATATTATCTGTTCTCATGCAGAACTGCATGTGACGAGGGAACATCATCAATGATTTAGTTTTTAATAAATGCATTTAGGAATCAGGGGGCACGGTGGCTTAGTGGTTTAGCATGTTCTCCTCTCAGCGCTAGGGATTCCTGGTTCGAATCCCAATCTGGGTGGAGTTCTCATGTTCTCCCCGTGTCCGCGTGGGTTTCCTCCGGGTTCTCCGGTTTCCTCCCACAGTCCAAAAACATGCATCAAGGTCAATTGAATTCTCCAAATTGCCCCATATAGAGTGTGAGTGTTTGTGTGAGTGTGTGTCCAGTGATAGATTGGCACCCTGTCCTGGGTGTATCTGCCCAGTGCCCAAAATGTTCTCCTCTGAATGGGCATGGGGAACCCCCCCCCCCCGCGAGGATAAAGTGGAAGATAATGGATGGATGGATTTATGAATCAAATGTTTTTTTCTTGCAGTGTTCTGATGACGGGAGCACGAGAGGGCGTGCAGGATTGAGAATAAAGCACAGGACGGAGGTCTTGTTAGAACCCTCTCGTGCCTTGTTGCTTTTAGCTAAACCCACTGATCTGATGACAAACAGATGTGCTGGAGGAGAGAACAGCTTTCTGCTCTACTGAGGTGAGAGGAACCATTACAAACGCTCGTCTGGATGTTCCGTATGATCGACCCGACGTGACCTTTTCACACTGAATAAGTGCAACACACATCTGTGAACGCCGTGTGATCCGTGTGGCATCACACACATGTTGGATTCCATGACGCTGCGGTGTTTTAATTCTTCTGTAAGGAATCAGCAGATGTCCATTGTTGGAACTTATTGAACGTAAAAAGACATGAACTGTATTATTTGAAAGGTTTGGTCAACTTTGGAATGCTTTTACCTTCGTTATGATATTTTTGTAATTTATGATATGTAAACAACTGCTGAATGGCAGAGGGAATGACCAGGTGGGGGGTGAGCATGTATAATTGTAGGAATGACCACTTGTCGAATGAGCGTGAGAAGGAGGCAGAAAGTCTGGTCGCAGGGTGACCTGTGAAAATATAGAATAAGGGGGCAAGTAACATTTGTTAAAAGTATTATTGGGACTCACACATCACTCGAATCACACACTATATAGGGGCAAATGAGCGCAGCCAGTTCACCTTGAAGCTATGTTTCACTCTCTGATGTGTGATAGACGAGTATCTGTAGCACTCACACAGAATCACACACTATATAGGGGCAAATGAGCGCAGCCAGTTCACCTTGAAGCAATGGTTCACTCTCTGCTACAGATACTCATCTATCACACATCACTCACACAGAATCACACACTATATAGGGGCAAATGAGCACCGCCAGTTCACCTTGAAGCTATGTTTCACTCTCTGATGTGTGATAGACGAGTATCTGTAGCACTCACACAGAATCACACACTATATAGGGGCAAATGAGCGCAGCCAGTTCACCTTGAAGCTACTTTTCACTCTCTGCTACAGATACTCGTCTATCACACATCACTCACACAGAATCACACACTATATAGGGGCAAATGAGCACAGCCAGTTCACCTTGAAGCTATGTTTCACTCTGCTACAGATACTCATCTATCACACATCATTCACACAGAATCACACACTATATAGGGGCAAATGAGCGCAGCCAGTTCACCTTGAAGCTATGTTTCACTCTCTGCTACAGATACTCATCTATCACACATCACTCACACAGAATCACACACTATATAGGGGCAAATGAGCACCGCCAGTTCACCTTGAAGCTATGTTTCACTCTCTGCTACAGATACTCGTCTATCACACATCACTCACACAGAATCACACACTATATAGGGGCAAATGAGCGCAGCCAGTTCACCTTGAAGCTACTTTTCACTCTCTGCTACAGATACTCGTCTATCACACATCACTCACACAGAATCACACACTATATAGGGGGCAAATGCGCGCAGCCAGTTCACCTTGAAACTATGTTTCACTCTCTGCTATAGATACTCGTCTATCACACATCACTCACACAGAATCACACACTATATAGGGGCAAATGAGCACAGCCAGTTCACCTTGAAACTATGTTTCACTCTCTGCTACAGATACTCGTCTATCACACATCACTCACACAGAATCACACACTATATAGGGGCAAATGAGCGCAGCCAGTTCACCTTGAAGCTATGTTTCACTCTCTGCTACAGATACTCGTCTATCACACATCACTCACACAGAATCACACACTATATAGGGGCAAATGAGCGCAGCCAGTTCACCTTGAAGCTATGTTTCACTCTCTGCTACAGATACTCGTCTATCACACATCACTCACACAGAATCACACACTATATAGGGGCAAATGCGCGCAGCCAGTTCACCTTGAAGCTATGTTTCACTCTCTGCTATAGATACTCGTCTATCACACATCACTCACACAGAATCACACACTATATAGGGGCAAATGAGCACAGCCAGTTCACCTTGAAGCTATGTTTCACTCTCTGCTACAGATACTCGTCTATCACACATCACTCACACAGAATCACACACTATATAGGGGCAAATGAGCGCAGCCAGTTCACCTTGAAGCTATGTTTCACTCTCTGCTACAGATACTCGTCTATCACACATCACTCACACAGAATCACACACTATATAGGGGCAAATGAGCACAGCCAGTTCACCTTGAAGCTATGTTTGTAGCTCTCTGCTACAGATACTCGTCTATCACACATCACTCACACAGAATCACACACTATATAGGGGCAAATGAGCGCAGCCAGTTCACCTTGAAGCTATGTTTCACTCTCTGCTACAGATACTCATCACACATCACTCACACAGAATCACACACTATATAGGGGCAAATGAGCGCAGCCAGTTCACCTTGAAGCTATGTTTCACTCTCTGCTACAGATACTCGTCTATCACACATCACTCCTGCAACTTCACACCCGCCACGCCCTCCTCGCCACATCCTCCCACTGTGATTACGGTCCTCACACGGAGTGTGTCATTAGGCTCCGCCCCCTCAGCCCTGTGAATGGATGATTAAATATGATCTGCGTTTAGTTTAAACGCCTTTTCATTGGTGTTGCAGCTCCATCAATCTCTGAGAACACACTGCGCAGAGCGAGCACGAGCAGTGACATCAGCGCCCCCATCAGGTCCGTTTGAAAGGACCGTGAAACCCCTATGCCCCCATTTCCAGACGAGTCGATACAGAGGCTTAACAGGGTCTTAATTTAAAGGCCCGGGCAGCCAGCGGGGGGGCGCTGCAGATACCTCGGTGATGGATGCGCTCCATTTCAGGCTTCCTGCCTCAGCGAAGGTTAAGGTTAAAAATGAGAGCGATTCATCCTGGTGGCTCACGGACGTCGGCGCGGCTTCCCGTGTAACGTTTACCGAATAATCCGGTCGCTCGGGCGAAAGCTCAATATGATCTACGAGAAAAGCTTCGTTTCCCCGAGATCCTGGCGCTCAGCCGTCGCGCGAGGAGAATCTCCCGTCGCCACTCGAGCGCCCGGCCGCACACCGCCTTCTCGGGGGATCCGTTTTAAATTCTCTTATTACTGACCTGTCCCCCGACGGGCGAGGATGACGACACGGGGGTGTCTCCTTTAAAGGGCAAATTTTCATTCGCCTAAAATTAATGTTGTCTTCCCGACTTTTAATTTAAGGAAATGTCAGGAGGTCCCTCGGAAGGTCTCCCCGTCTAAAGTTATAAAAAAAAAAAAAAAAAGTAACCTCGGCACGCGTTCTCCCGTATCTTGGAAGACAACAAGATACAAGACAAACCAAGACGACAAGATAAACCAAGACGACAAGATAAACCAAGACGACAAGACAAACCAAGACGACAAGATAAACCAAGACGACAAGACAAACCAAGACGACAAGATAAACCAAGACGACAAGACAAACCAAGACGACAAGACAAACCAAGACAAGATAAACCAAGACGACAAGATAAACCAAGACTACAAGATAAACCAAAAAAAAGTAACCTCGGCACGCGTTCTCCCGACCGAGGACGGGTGGAAGACAACAAGATACAAGACAAACCAAGACGACAAGATAAACCAAGACGACAAGATGAACCAAGACTACAAGATAAACCAAGACTACAAGATAAACCAAGACTACAAGACAAACCAAGACGACAAGACAAACCAAGACGACAAGACAAACCAAGACGACAAGACAAACCAAGACGACAAGATAAACCAAGACGACAAGATAAACCAAGACGATAAGATACAAGATAAACCAAGACAACAAGATACAAGATAAACCAAGACTACAAGATAAACCAAGACTACAAGACAAACCAAGACGACAAGACAAACCAAGACGACAAGATAAACCAAGACGACAAGATAAACCAAGGCGACAAGATAAACCAAGACGACAAGATAAACCAAGACGACAAGATAAACCAAGACGACAAGATAAACCAAGGCGACAAGATAAACCAAGACGACAAGATAAACCAAGACGACAAGATAAACCAAGACGATAAGATAGAAGATAAACCAAGACAAGATACAAGATAAACCAAGACTACAAGATAAACCAAGACTACAAGATAAACCAAAAAAAAGTAACCTCGGCACGCGTTCTCCCGACCGAGGACGGGTGGAAGGAGGGCCGCCGACGTGCGGCGTGGTTTCAGGTGGGGAGACGTGTCAAGGTTTCAGGAGAACAAAGGAAAACAGAGGAGAGAAACAATCCAACAAATTAGTGGAGCAGCCGAGATCAAAGCGATTGCTGTTTGCTCACAGTCTCTGTGCGCCGAACAAAAAGCTTCTTAACGCAAGACAAAAGAGGAGGAGGACTCCGTACGGAGCGCGGCGTACGAGGCGGTGGCGAGCGGTGCGGCGGCGGGTCCGGGGAGCGGCTGATTGCGTCCCTATCTCCAGACTGCAGGATGTTGATCTTCACAGAAATGATTTTGCTGTAATGCAGCTTTTATCTGCGAGCTCTATGACTGGGATTCAAAGCCACCCCGCCGAGGACATCAAAATCAGCCAGCCAGTAGGTTCCTTCGGCAGGTTCTCCGCTCGGGGCCTTTGATTCGGCGGCAGATCTAAAGTGCTGCTCTCCTCTCAGCCTCTCGCGGCACGACGGGGACCTCCGACAAAAAGGGGGCTGCAGCCACAAAAGACTATTGTGTTTATTGTGTGTGTGTGTGTGTGTGTGTGTGTGTGTGTGTATGTGTCAGCTGGGGAACCAGACTAAGCGGTTTTGCAGAACAGTGATTGTGTATGCAGCCACAGCCTGGAATCCTGGAATCAGCAACAGAAGGCGTGTCACATTTGAGATAAATCTTTTTTTCTGACGCAAAAACCTCACATTTCAAACTTTTACTGCTTTTTTTGATCTTTATCTTGTCGTCTTGCTTTATCTTGTCGTCTTGCTTTATCTTATAGTCTTGGTTTGTCTTGTATCTTGTCGTCTTGGTTTATCTTGTCGTCTTGGTTTATCATGTTGTCTTGGTTTGTCTTATAGTCTTGGTTTGTCTTATATCTTGTCGTCTTGGTTTATCTTGTCATCTTGGTTTGTCTTGTATCTTGTCGTCTTGGTTTATCTTGTATCTTGTCGTCTTGGTTTATCTTGTCGTCTTGGTTTATCTTGTCGTCTTGGTTTGTCATCTTGGTTTATCTTATAGTCTTGGTTTGTCTTATAGTCTTGGTTTGTCTTGTATCTTGTCGTCTTGGTTCATCTTGTCGTCTTGGGTCATCTTGTCGTCTTGGTTCATCTTGTCGTCTTGGTTCATCTTGTCGTCTTGGTTCATCTTGTCGTCTTGGTTCATCTTGTCGTCTTGGTTCATCTTGTCGTCTTGGTTTATCTTGTCATCTTGGCTTATCATGTTGTCTTGGTTTGTCTTATAGTCTTGGTTTGTCTTGTATCTTGTCGTCTTGGTTTGTCTTGTATCTTGTCGTCTTGGTTTGTCTTGTATCTTGTCGTCTTGGTTCATCTTGTCGTCTTGGTTCATCTTGTCGTCTTGGTTCATCTTGTCGTCTTGGTTCATCTTGTCGTCTTGGTTCATCTTGTCGTCTTGGTTTCAGCCGCTGGACAGATACACCCAGGACAGGAACCCAATCCATCGCAGGGCACGCAGACACTCAGACAGACACTACACTATAAAGGGGCAATTGAGATCGAGGCAATTTGAGGCAGCCAATTCATCTTGAATCCATGCTGATGAACATGTGCCCATTTTATGAGCTGGAACATCACATGATGCAGTAGCCGGGTTAATGACCTTGAATCAAAGACCATCACCGACACTTCCGCAGCCCCCCCCCCCTCAGCACCGCGCTACAATTACAGACTGTAGTCTGATTTTCAATACTTTCATAATAACACACATAACACAGTCACATGACCAACGGACAACTCTGTACCTGACAGGGTCCAATCTAAAGTTCAATCAAGAGTCCAGAGTCCAATCAAGAATTCAATTCAAAGTCCAAAGTCCAATCAGTAGTCCAACCAAGAATCCAGTCAAGAGTCCATCAAGAGTCCGATCAAGAGTTCAGTCAAGAGTCCAATCAAGAGTCCAGTCAAGGATCAATCAAGGGTCCAATGAAGAGTTCAAGTCCAATCAAAAGTTCAATTCAAAGTCCAATCTAGAGTCCAATCAGTAGTCCAATCAAGAGTCCAGTTATTTCAAAATCCAAAGTGCAATCTAGAGTCCAATCAGGAGTCCAACCAAGAGTCTGATCAAGACTCTGATCAAGAGTCCAGAGTCCATAGTCCAGTCAGTCAAGAGTTCAGTCAAGAGTCCCGCCAAGAATCCAGTCAAGAGTCCAGTCAAGGGTCCAATCAAGAGTCCAATCGAAGTCCAATCAAAAGTCCAATCAGAGTCCCTGGTTAGATTTCTGGTTCCTACAAGTACAATGGCTGAAATGTCTTTGTGCAAGGCCATTAAGCTCAATTGCTCTCCAGACGCCGTTTACAAGGCTGCAATACTCCGAGCACGTGTACTCCCTTCACTTATTGTGTGTGTGTGTGTGTGTGTGTGTGTGTGTGTGTGTGTGTGTGTGTGTGTTTGACTGCACGGAATCCCTCCACTCAATTCTTTTTAGTATTTGAGGGTTTAAAACCTTCGTTAAGTTGTTTTAGTTTAATTCCAGTGGATTGTCTTTGGTCTTTTGGAACTGCGTCCACCCCAAAGCATTCAGAAGTGCACTTAATTACAACACACTGTTGAGTTTAACCTTCTCTCACCCCTTGCACGCCCTTTTTTGGGTTAACTTCAGAAATCAACTCCCACCACACGCACGCGTTGGCATTTTACCCACGTAGCTCCATGTCCTGCCAAGTTACCTCCCCACCTGGGTGTCATAAGAGTCAGCGTTCTGGCCTCATGCCACGGAGCCTGGATGCCGGCGGGTCGGCGTGAAGCCTGGGCTCATGCGTGCGAGTGAAATGTGCTCCTGCATCATGCATCGCATTAAAAGCCGAGCTGGCAAAACAACGGCATCCATTTGCATAGCGCTTAGAACTGAGGAGTGCGCCTTCGCACCGTGACCCGCTATCTCGCCACACAGCCGCCCCGGAGCTCCCAGTGTTTTAAATCGAGGGAAACTGTAAATAAACAGCCAGGTAGGCTTCCGGCGGCTCGCGCATGCCGAATGAGGATGTGAGCGAGCTTTGGGCAAACAAGAGCAAATGAGGAGATAAGAGGAAGACGGCGGGAGAACATGGGATGCAGGGGAACAAAGAAGAGACTACGGTTTGCATATCACGCCCTGAGCTCTGCTACACACAAACATCCAGGGAATAAATCTCCCCAAACTCGAGCCATGACAATGAGGAAACTTGTAGGGTTGGAGAACCTGGTCAATAGAACCACCCAGAACCGGCAGCATGACCTCCCAGGACTGAGATGATCCATCGTGAGAACACCAATCAGAACATACAGGTGTCTGATTCCCACGCACCATCATCCACCACCCTAATAATACCAGCTCGTCAGAGAACAGAGTATGTAGAGGAACAGGTGGACTACATAATGGAACTGTAGAACTACAAAGTCCATCTGTATGATCAGTGCAGATGATCGTAGATGATCAGGGTGGTGGATGGTTCTCAGTACTGCAGTGATGCTGACATGGTGGTGCTGGTATGAGTGGCTCAGACATAGCAGTGCTGCTGCTACACACAAACATCCAGGGAATAAACCTCCTCAAACTCGAGTCATGACAATGAGGAAACTTGTAGATCATTGTAGGGTTGGAGAACCTGGTCAATAGAACCACCCAGAACCGGCAGCATGACCTCCCAGGACTGAGATGATGCATCGTGAGAACACCAATCAGAACATACAGGTGTCTGATTCCCGCGCACCATCATCCACCACCCTAATAATACCAGCTCATCAGAGAACAGAGTAAAGGAGAAGAACAGATGGACTACAGATGGAACTGTAGAACCACAAAGTCCATCTGTATGATCAGTGCAGATGATCGTAGATGATCAGGGTGGTGGATGCTTCTCAGTACAGTATGTTGTGCTGGTATGAGTGGCTCACACATAGCAGTGCTGCTGCTACACACAACTTGTAGGGAACTTGTAGATGACTGTAGGGTTGGAGAACCTGGTCAATAGAACTGCCCAGAACCGGCAGCATGACCTAGGACTGAGACGATTTGTCGTGATTAAAAATGTTACAATGAATTTACCGTAAGAGCGAATTACCATCGTCATGACGACGTTTATTAGAATAATACGTATTGCGCCGGCAGCTAGAACTTTAGACCGAGGGGGGCAACTTGTCTAGAAGTTCCACTCGCAGTACTCTCTGCTTGCTTTGTCCTTCTTTTAAATGAATATGAAAATGTACTTTAAGGGACACAAAATGTACTTTAACAGAACACCAATCAGAACGTACAGGTGTCTGATTCCCACGCACCATCATCCACCACCCTAATAATACCAGCTCATCAGAGAACAGAGTAAAGGAGAAGAACAGATGGACTACAGAATGGAACTGTAGAACTACAAAGTCCATCTGTATGATCAGTGCAGATGATCGTAGATGATCAGGGTGGTGGATGGTTCTCAGTACAGTATGTTGTGCTGGTATGAGTGGCTCACACATAGCAGTGCTGCTGCTACACACAACTTGTAGGGAACTTGTAGATGACTGTAGGGTTGGAGAACCTGGTCAATAGAACCGCCAAGAACCGGCAGCATGACCTCCCAGGACTGAGACGATTTATCGTGATTAAAAATGTTACAATGAATTTACCGTAAGAGCGAATTACCATCGTCATGACGACGTTTATTAGAATAATACGTATTGCGCCGGCAGCTAGAACTTTAGACCGAGGGGGGCAACTTGTCTAGAAGTTCCACTCGCAGCAAACTCTCTGCTTGCTTTGTCCTTCTTTTAAATGAATATGAAAATGTACTTTAAGGGACACAAAATGTACTTTAACAGAACACCAATCAGAACGTACAGGTGTCTGATTCCCGCGCACCATCATCCACCACCCTAATAATACCAGCTCATCAGAGAACAGAGTAAAGGAGAAGAACAGATGGACTACAGAATGGAACTGTAGAACTACAAAGTCCACCTGTATGATCAGTGCAGATGATCGTAGATGATCAGGGTGGTGGATGCTTCTCAGTACTGCAGAGATGCTGACATGGTGGTGCTGGTATGAGTGGCTCAGACATAGCAGTGCTGCTGCTACACACAAACATCCAGGGAATAAATCTCAAACTCGAGTCATGACAATGAGGAAACTTGTAGATCACTGTAGGGTTGGAGAACCTGATCAATAGAACTGCCCAGAACCGGCAGCATGACCTCCCAGGACTGAGACGATTTATCGTGATTAAAAATGTTATAGTGAATTTACCATAAGAGCGAATTACCATCGTCATGACGACGTTTATAAGTTTATAAGAATAATACGTATTGCGCCGGCAGCTAGAACTTTAGACCATGTTCCCCATGCCCATCCAGGGGAGAATGTTTCGGGCGCCGGGATACACCCAGGACAGGGCGCCAATCTATCACTGGACACACACTCACTCACACACACACTCTATATGGGGCAATTTGGAGAACTCAATTGACTTGATGCATATTTTTGGACTGTGGGAGGAAACCGGAGAACCCGGAGACAGGACGCCAATCTATCACTGGACACACACTCACTCACACACACACTCTATATGGGGCAATTTGGAGAACTCAATTGACTTGATCCATATTTTTGGACTGTGGGAGGAAACCGGAGAACCCGGAGAAAACCCACATGGATACGGGGAGAACAGATGGAGATTCGAACCGGAAATCCCTAGCGCTGAGAGGAGAACATGCCAACCACTAAGCCAGCGTGCCACCCGGTGTTTTAACTTGATGCAGCTAAATAAACAAGCTAAGCTTAAACACTAAAGAGAAATGTTAATGAACGGTTTGTAAAATGTGGACCGTGTCCAGCGGAACCGACGGCCAGCTGGGACTCTGGAGTAGGATGTGAGAACGTACGTTTGGCGGTCCGTCGGCCCCCGGAGCGTGAAGTCAACACAAACATCTTCCTCCAGCTCGGATGCTGAAGGAAGTGTCGGCGCGCCGCGGCCCCGCGCCGCCCGTGGGCATCGTTGTGAGGAAGTGGAGTGGAATGTCTCCTTGGTTCTAATGAGGACGACATCACATCGTCATTCCGGCTCGGGCCGAGCGCCTGCACGACGGACTTCCAAACACATCCTCCCGAATAATATCATTTGCTCTGCAGAGCAGAGACGTGCACATTAGTTTGAAAATGGGCCATAACACGGCGGCGTGGCCCACGTCTGCGCTTCACACCGGGAAAGAGTCGATCTGATCGCGCCGGGGGGCGGAGTCAGACGTACGGATTGTTTATTGTCTTTAAAAATAATCACGATTATATTATTATTATGAAATAACCAAAAAATAAAATAATAAAAAAAACCCGCAGGCTTTTACTGAATATTAACAATAATATTCTTTCCATCCATCTATTATCTTCCGCTTCATCCTCTATTAGGGTCGCGGGGGGGGGGGTTCCCCATGTCCATCCAGGGGAGAACGTTTCGGGCGCTGGGCAGATACACCCAGGACAGGGCGCCAATCCATCACTGGACACACTCACTCACACAGACACACTCTATATGGGGCAATTTGGAGAACTCAATTGACCTTGATCCATGTTTTTGGACTGTGGGAGGAAACCGGAGAACCCGGAGGAAACCCACGCGGACACGGGGAGAATATGTAAAGGCCACCCAGATGGGGATTCAAACCGGGAATCCCTAGTGCTTAGAGGAGAACATGCTAATCACTAAGCTACCGTGCCGCCCCAAATATTGTTTATAACATTCATTCTTTATCTCCCGCTTTATCCTATATCAGGGTTGCGGTGGGGTTCCCCATGTCCATCCAGGGGAGAACGTTTCGGGCACTGGGCAGATACACCCAGGACAGGGCGCCAATCCATCGCTGGACACACACTCACTCACACAGACACACACACTCTATATGGGGCAATTTGGAGAACTCAATTGACTTGATCCATGTTTTTGGACTGTGGGATGAAACCGGAGAACCCGGAGGAAACCCACGCGGAGACAGGGAGAACATGGAAACTCCACCCAGATTGGGATTCGAAATGGGGGATCCCTAGTGCTGAGAGGAGAACATGCTAAACCACTAAGCCATCGTGCCGCCAGCAATGCTTACAACTTTAGATTTTATGACGTCATTTTCGGGCGGCACGGTGGCTTAGTGGTTTAGCATGTTCTCCTCTCAGCACTAGGGATTCCCAGTTCGAATCCCCATCTGGGTGGAGTTTCCACGTTCTCCTCGTGTCCGCGTGGGTTTCCTCCGGGTTCTCCGGTTTCCTCCCACAGTCCAAAAATATAGATCAAGTCAATTGAATTCTCCAAAATTGCCCCATATAGAGTGTGTATGTCTGTGTGAGTGAGTGTGTGTCCAGTGATAGATTGGCGTCCTGTCCTGGGTGTATCTGCCCAGCGCCCGAAACGTTCTCCCCTGGATGGGCATGGGGAACCCCCCCCACCCACGACCCTAATAGAGGATAAAGCGGAAGATAATGGATGGATGGACATCATTGTCCAGTTTCCAGTTTCCTCGCACAGTCCAAAGGAATGGATTCAAGGGAAATCGGTGGTGCTAAATTGCCCCTATATAGTGATAGTAGCATTGTGTATTATTGTGATTTATTCGCAGTAAACCCGCCCTTTTAAAATAACAGATCCGGTGAGTTAACAGATGACGGATGAAGGTTTCAGTCCGTGGTGTTGATCGAGTTGAACCGGCTGAGGGTTCGAATCAGAGGGTCGATGTTAAAGCAGCACGCAGTCAGTCACCTTCGCTCGCCGCTCTTCATCATCCTCCACGCAGGACGAATATTACAGAGCAGCCAATTAGCTTTAAATTGGTGTTCCAGTGTAATTACTCACAGACGAAGCAAACTCCCACAAACCCCGGTCCACAAAGAGATAATGCTTATATTACCCCAACAAAGCGCCCCAATCCATTCGGCCTTTATGTGCCATCGTCTCTGAATGGATTGTTCTTGTAATTGGAATGCCAACTTCTGAAAAAGTTTCCCGAGCTGTACGCAGTGAACGCTGAGAGAGAGAGAGAGCAAGAGAGCGAGAGAGAGAGAGAGAGAGAGAGAGAGAGAGAGAGAGAGAGAGAGAGAGAGAGAGAGAGAGAGAGAGAGAGAGAGAGAGAGGATGTCGATGTCTCGCAGAGATGGCTGTTAACGTCGTCCTCAGCTTATTCAAAACGCACTATTGAATTTTTACTTTCATCCGCCGCCTGCGCAGACGAAGCTGGACTCATTACATTAAAACTGAGCAGACAGACAGACAGACAGAGAGACGGATGGACAGAGAGAGAGACAGACGGACAGAGACAGACAGAGACGGACAGACAGATGGACAGAGAGACAGACGGACAGAGAGACAGACAGACAAAGAGATGTTTATACAGAGAGACAGACAGACAGACAGACAGAGAGATAGACAGAGAGACAGACAGACAGAGATGTTTAGACAGAGAGACAGACAGATAGAGATGTTTATACAGAGAGACAGACAGACAGACAGACAGAGAGATAGACAGAGAGACAGACAGACAGAGATGTTTAGACAGAGAGACAGACAGACAGAGATGTTTAGACAGAGAGACAGACAGACAGAGATGTTTAGACAGAGAGACGGACAGAAAGACAGAGAGATGGAAAGACAGATGGACAGACGGATAGACAGACAGATGGATGGACAGACAGATGGAAGGAAGGACAGGCAAACAGATAGACAGATGGACGGACCAGGAGACGGACAGACAGATGGACGGAGATATGGGCGGCTGGACAGACAGGTGGACGGACAGACAGACAGACAGACGAACAGATAGAAAGACGGACGGATAGATAGACAGACGGACGGGTGGACAGAGAGAGACAGATGGGCGGACAGACAGAAAGACAGACAGACAGACAGACGGATGGACAGAGAGAAAGACCGAGAGACAGACAGACGGATGGACATATAGACAAATGGAGAGACGGATGGACGGACAGGCAGACAAAGACAGAGAGACACACAGACGAAGGGACAGACAAAGAGCGAGACAATGGACGGACAGACGGAACGATAGATAAACAGACAGACATACAGGCAGACAGAAAGACTGATGGGCAGACGGACAGACAGACAGACAGAAGCGGAACAGAACGGGGAGCGCGGAACTCCCCGGCTCCCGAGGACCGATGCTTTACGGTCCGTGGCCTTGTCCAGTGAAACCCTGTTAAGCTCTGGACCGCCTGGACGGTGTCACCGATGAAGACGAACGGTCACCGTAACGCCACTGATGATGTTTAACGGGGAACCAGTACAGAGAGAACGCAACGGGACGGGGGACGGGGGACGGGGTGGGGGGGAGGGTGCACGTCCCGCAACACGCTGATGGATGTGGGGGACGGGAGATGAAAAGCTGAGGGTTCTCGGTGTTAGAACAGCTTTAACTTATCGCTCATGTCCAAGGTCTCGTCCCCTTCTCGCACATCTGTCTCCTGAAACCAGGGATCTGTCAGAAGACTCGTAACACCCCTCAGATTTCAACGGCGTCACCGCTTTCATCTCCCGCGGTTCACCCGCGGCTCACCCGCGGAACCGGTTCCAGTTCTCACAGCCGTCCACACAGAGAAGCTTTCAGGTGGTGGATGTGTCGCAGCCTGCACTGAGGGAAGCATCCTTAAGGCTCATTTATGCTCGACGTTAAAGACGGAAACGGATACGGACGGAGCCTTTTGTCCGTACTCTGCGTTCGTTTTTGTAAGGTTGTAATGTATAATGGAGAGTAATTTATTTGATATATTAGAGATTGAGGTCATATGCTTAAAAGTTTATGTTTATATTATTCTTAATCATTCAAATGCATTTCATTCATATCATTGAACCATTTACTATAATGTATTATGATACTTTATGTTGATCTAATGACCCTTAGAAGGCCTCACTTTTCTCTGGTGAAAGGCCGAACTGACCTTGGCTTCTGGCTGAGAAATACATGTTTGCTAGTTACTGTCCTGTGGGAAATGATTGGGCTCAAGCTTCACACGGTTGGGACATGGGTTGTATTGACTAACTGTACTTCTTTCACATGCACCTGGTTAGCAGTCTGTGGGAAGACTGTCTTTGTTTTGTGTTTTGTTCGTTTCCATCTACCTATATAAACTAGCTGGGAATCATAATAAATCGAAGCATTGATGACCAACACTCGCGTGGTTGTCTTTTCTTCCCAAACGTTTGCACTTCGGCACACAGAGGGCTCCGGCATCAGGTTCAGAAGCATCATTTGCAGTCAGCGTGTTTCCTGACAACAGGGTCAGCTTTTCATTTGGCATCGGGACCGCAGCTGTTTGGTCGGCTCGGGATTTGGAACCTAACAATCTTGTACGTAATTTGCACGTTTTCTGAAAGCTCGCGGATGCGGACAGGACGGAGCAATAGCACTGGAAACCGTGGGGGCGGCGCATGATGCCACCACTTCCATATGTCCACGAAGAAGAAGAAGAAAAACATGGCGGAACTTTTCGAAGACCGGTTGAGCGATTCTAAATATATCTTAGTATTAAATGCTTTATTTCGGCGAGGTCAGACTTTACACCTGGGGTTTCCACAAAAGTGGCTTTGTTTATTCCAAACGGGCCGGAAGGTTTACCAAATCTGCGGCGGGCAAAACAAACTGTGATTTATTTCTCTGGGAGTTGGTCGTCACCGCTTTCCCATCATACCGACATCTGCTCCGAGCTTGGAAATGTAAACTCCAGACCCATGTCTGAATTCTGGAATCGTTTTGACCAGGCTTCAAAGTTTCGTCTGGACGCTGCATGCAGTGAGACGAGACGATGAGGACGATGTCAGAACCGTAAATTTAGGTCGCAGGATCCACTACCGGCGGCACGGTGGCTTAGTGGTTAGCACGTTCTCCTCTCAGCGCTAGGGATTCCCGGTTCGAATCCCCATCTGGGTGGAGTTTCCATGTTCTCCCCGTGTCCGCGTGGGTTTCCTCCGGGTTCTCCGGTTTCCTCCCACAGTCCAAAAACATGGATCAAGTCAATTGAATTCTCCAAATTGCCCCATATAGAGTGTGTGTGTGTGTGTGTGTGTGTGTGCCCAGTGATAGATTGGCGCCCTGTCCTGGGTGTATCTGCCCAGCGCCCGAAACGTTCTCCCCTGGATGTGCATGGGGAACCTCCCCCCACGACCCTAATAGAGGATAAAGCGGAAGATAATGGATCAATGAATGAGACCCACGTCTGCTCGACGGGAACTGAATTCTGGAATCCTTTTGACCATTTTGAATCATTTTGTGCAATTTTAATCATTTATATGATGTTCTCATGCCCGATGTGAGGGGCTACCCCGGCAAAGCAAGTTATCGAATGCCCTGGCAGACATCCGAAAGTATTGGAAATGACGTTCGTCATCGATTTCCCTCATTGGGCAGACAAGTAAATAAAATTCATTCATTCATTCATTCATTCATTATCTCCCGCTTTATCCTCTATTAGGGTCGCGGTGGGGTTCCCCATGCCCATCCAAAGGAGAACGTCTCAGGCGCTGGGCAGATAGACCCAGGACAGGGCGCCAATCCATCGCTGGGCACACACTCACTCACACAGACACACTCTATATGGGGCAATTTGGAGAACTCAATTGACTTGATCCATGTTTTTGGACTGTGGGAGGAAACCGGAGAACTCGGAGGAAACCCACGCAGACACGGGGAGAACATGGAAACTCCACCCAGATGGGGATTCGAACCGGGAATCCCTACTGCTGAGAGGAGAACGTGCTGACCACTAAGCCACCGTGCCGCCGTGAATGAAATTCTCCATCCAAATGTCGCGACCTGTTCAGTGGCCTCACAGACCACCGCTGTCTAGAACGCTGTCTTTTTTGTCGTTTTTGCAGTATGTACAAAATCAGAAGTTCCTCCGCCGTCGTCATGTTTGATTTTTACTCTAAACTGCCCTCTAATGGATGTAGTGTTCAACAACCATATCAACGGAGCTGACGCAAGGAAGTATGTGGGCAGTAACTGTTATATCGCATGAAGCGCACGCACACGTTTCCGTACGCAGAGGGAGTATAAATGAGGCTGTACATGGTGTGAGGGTTACACAACGATGTTTGATGTTACCGACCTCAGGCACAAATACAGAGCCAGTCAACCTTTAGGCCACACCCCCTCTCTGCTCCATCATCTATCTCCTCCACTCACCATACAGATTGAAGGGACAGTGGGAAGGTCATGTGATCTACCAGGATTTATCTTTTTTTTTTTTTTTTTTTGATTTAATGTTGTCTTTAGAACCCGCCCCCTTCTTCCTACATCATCCATCTCCTCCACTTATCATACAGATGGACTTTGTAGTTTTTTAATTCCAGATTGTAGTCCATCTATTTTTTCCTGTGGGAAGGTCATGTGATCTACCAGGATTTATCTTTTTTTTTTTTTTTTTTTTTTTTGATTTAATGTTGTCTTTAGAACCCGCCCCCTTCTTCCTACATCATCCATCTCCTCCACTTATCATACAGATGGACTTTGTAGTTTTTTAATTCCAGATTGTAGTCCATCTACTTTTTTCCAGTGGGAAGGTCATGTGATCTACCAGGATTCATCTTTTTTTTTTTTTTTAACGTTGAATTTAATGTTCTGTCTTTAGAACATGCTCCATCATCTATCTCCTCCACTTATCATACAGATGGACTTTGTAGTTCTATAATTCCAGATTGTAGTCCATCTGTGTTCTGTGTTGTTGTTCGTCCCCTGTTGGTTCTCCATCACAGAACAGGTATCATTTGGTTGGTGGATTGTTTGTCAGTTCTGCAGTGACACTGATGTGGTGAGGGGGTTAGTTTGTCATTTCATTTCTCCACCTCAATGACACTGCTGGGATAGGACTAATGCCCCCACCCAATAACCCCTGCTCTGTGGTGGTACTACCATTAGAACAGAGTACACAGTATGTACTGTAGAACACAGATGGACTACAGAGTGGAATTGTAGAACTACAAAGTCCATCTCTCTCCCTCTCTCCCCCTCTCTCTCTCCCCCCTCTCTCTCCCCCCCCCCTCTCCCCCTCTCTCTCTCCCCCCCTCTCTCCCTCTCTCTCTCCCCCCCTCTCTCCCCCCCTCTCTCCCTCCCTGTCTCTCTCTCTCCCTCTCTCTCCCCTCTCTCTCTCTCTCTCTCTGATATGAATGTCATAATATCATTTTTACGTCTTCTTCTGATTACAGCTGCAGAACTAAATTGCCCTTCAGAAAACCAGAGCAGCTGATTCAGCGATGCTCCTCTTCCTCCTCCTCTTCCTCCTCTGTGTCTCTTTTTCATTTTCAGAATCGTTTCAGTAACAGAATTACGAGGTTCATAATAACAAACAGAATAAAGCCGAGCCTTTCGTCTACGTTGATATAACGTTTGTTATTGCTGTTAATACAAAATAATAAAGAGAAAACCAGACGTCAGGTTCCTGAACAAACTTCCAAAAGTCTCCACAAACCTGCCTCAAACCCACTCAACCCCCCCCCCTCCTCAAACCCACTCAACCCACCCCCCCTCAAACCCACTCAACTCACTCACCTGCCACAAACCCACTCAACTCCCCCTCAGACCCCTTCAAACAAACTCAACCCCCCCCAAACAAACTCAACCCCCCCTCAAACCAACTCAACCTCCACACTCAAACCCACTCAACCCCCCTTAAACTTCCTCAAACCCACTCAACCCCCCCCAAACCCCTCTCAAACTGCCTCAAACCCACACCCACAATCTCCCTCAAACCCCACTCAAAATGCCGCAAACCCACTCAAACCAGCCACAAACCCCCCCAAACTGCCTCAAACCCACACCCACAATCTCCCTCAAACCCCACTCAAAATGCCGCAAACCCACTCAAACCAGCCACAAACCCCCCTCAAACTGCCTCAAACCCACACCCACACCCACAATCCCCCTCAAACCACCCACAAACTGCCTCAAACCCACTCAACCCCCCCAAACCCCTCTCAAACTGCCTCAAACCCACTCAACCCCCTCAAACCCCAGTCAAAATGCCGCAAACCCACTCAAACCAGCCAAAAAAACCCCTCAAAGTGCCTCAAACCCACACCCACAATCCCCCTCAAACCCCACTCAACCCCCTCAAACCCCACTCAACCCCTTCAAACCCCACTCAAACCATCCACAAACCCCCCTCAAACCTGCCTTAAACCAACTCAAACCTGCCACAAACCCACTCAACCCCCCCAAACCCGCCTTAAACCCCCTTCAAACCGCTTTAATTGCACCTCAAACCACCTTAAACCTGCCTCAAACCCCACCTTAAACCCCCTCAACGCTGCAAACCTCCACAAATCCACCTCGAACCCGCTCAGCTCTCTGCTTCTCTCCGAGAGTCTGAGGTGCGTTTCACACTGAAGTCTGATGCACTCAAACACCGCTGAAGGCGCAGCTCCTAAATTAGTCCCGGCCAGTCCGTACCCACCAGGCACCGCGCTTCCTGAGCATGACCAATTTGCAATCCTTTGGCTCTGACCCCGTGAAGCTGTCGCCCCCTCTGCATTAGATCCGGTCATATCCAGATTATTGGGACGGGCTTCGGCGTGCGACTCGGGGGTCCGACAGATTCAGAGTTTTTATAAAGTTAGAAGTCGTTAATTAAACTAGCGTCGTAAATTACACCACAGCTGGTGATGTCATACGATCCGAACAGCACGTTTAAACGGAACCGACGCACGAATACGTTTCTAATGAGAGAGTGCGTCTTCGTGACGTTCTGTTAAATCCCGCTCTGTGATTGGCGCGTTGACGTGCTCACCACCGCCGTTAATCAGTGACACGATCCAGACGTCCATTTCATATTGATCTCACAATTAACTTTGGGACTTCAGTTAATTCAGGAATTTAGGTTCAGAAGTATGTGGACAGTATTACACATTTCCATCCATCCATTATCTTCTGCTTTATCCTCCACTAGGGTCATGGGGGGGGTTCCCCATGCCCATCCAGGGGAGAACGTTTCGGGCGCTGGGCAGATACACCCAGGACAGGACGCCAATCTATTGCTGGGCACACACTCACTCACACAGACACACTCTATATGGGGCAATTTGGAGAACTCAATTGACCTTGATCCATGTTTTTTGGACTTTGTGAAGAAAACGGAGACCCCGTAGGAAACCCACGAGGACACGGGGAGAACATGGAAACTCCACCCAGATGGGGATTTTCCACCCAGTGCTGAGAGGAGAACATGCTAACCACTAAGCCACCCCATATTAAATTTTGGAAAATCAAAAGTATGTGAATGTTGTGTCTCTCATCACATGATCTGCCACTCCAAGAGTTACGGGGGAGGGGGGGGTGTCACACCTAAAGTTTAGCAATATTAATCAAGGGAGGCACGGTGGCTTAGTGGTTGGCATGTTCTCCTCTCAGCGCTAGGGATTCCTGGTTCAAATCCCCATCTGGGTGGAGTTTCCATGTTCTCCCCGTGTCCGTGTGGGTATCCTCCGGGTTCTCCGGTTTCCTCCCACAGTCCAAAATCATGGATCAAGTCAATTGAGTTCTCCAAAATTGCCCCATATAGAGTGTGTCTGTGTGTGTGAGTGTGTGTCCAGTGATAGATTGGCGCCCTGTCCTGGGTGTATCTGCCCAGCGCCCGAAATGTTCTCCCCTGGATGGGCATGAAGAACCCCACCGTGACACTAATAGAGGATAAAGCGGAAGATAATGAATGAATGAATGAATAATATTAATTGTATTAGTAATAGTATTGTGTTAATCAGTCATTGTACGTCTCGGGATTTGAACCCCCCCCCCCAACCCCCCGGCTCGTCTGATGGATTCCCATGTGAAGCCGAGGCGGCAGAAGGCCACATGATCACGAACGCTCACTCCACTCGCACTAAACCACTTTGCCCAAACTTAATGTCGTATCCCGGCACTGGAATTGCCAATTTCCCATGATGCATTGTGATTACAATATATGTTTAGATATATAAAGAGCAATGAGGTATGAAATAAGTCTCCACGTGGCATTCCTCCTTCAGTTTCTTTCGGAGGATTTCATCAGGACGCTGATGTCAGCATTAATTCTGGGTGACAGGCTAATGTTCCCACAAGCGCCTCCAGCTGTGTGCAGCAAAGGGCAACATTTAAGAGAGAAGTGTGGCTTCAGAAAGCAGCTCCAGCTTCAAGTTTCTAACAATATAAACATTAACCGCCAGGAACTCGGAAAATATTATTTATTATAAGACGGATTGTTCCGGTTCTGAAATCTAATTGGCTAAGCCTTTTTTCATCATCACCATGACATCATCAATGAACGCTTAACATTCGTATCAATGCGTGATATACAATACATCCAGCCATCCTTTATCTTCAGCTTTATGCTCTATGAGGGTTGTGGGGGGGGTTCCCCATGCCCAGGGGAGAACGTCTCGGGCGCTGGGCAGATACACCCAGGACAGGGCGCCAACCTATCACTGGACACACACTCACACACATATGGGGCAATCTGGAGAATTCAATTGAACTTGATCCATGTTCTGTGGGGGAGGAAACCCACACAGACATGAGGAGAACATGGAAACTCCACCCAGATGGGGATTCGAACCGGGAATCCCTAGTGCTGAGAGGAGAACATGCTACCCACTATGCCCCCCCCCCCCCGGGACCCAAGTAGAGGATAAAGCTGAAGATAATGGATGGAAGGATGTTCTCTACGTACCAGTGTGGGTTTTCTCTGGGTTCACTGATTCAAGGTGAATTGGCTGCTCTAAATTGCTCCTCTTTTGGTGTGTGTGTGTGAGCGAATGTTTGTCCAGCGATGGATTGGCACCCTGTCCAATCCATCGCCGGAAACGTTCTCCTCTGGATGGGCATGGGGAACCCTAGTAGAGGATTAAACGGAATATCTACAACATATGAATATGTATTTTAGACTCTGAAACATCATCTCAGTGATGGTTCCCCATGCCTATACAAGGAAGAACATCTCGGGCGCTGGGCAGATACACCCAGGACAGGGCACCAATCTATCACTGGGCACACACTCACTCACACAGACACACTCTATATGGGGCAATTTGGAGAATTCAATGAACTTGATCCATGTTTTTGGACTGTGGGAGGAAACCGGAGAACCTAGAGGAAACCCACGCGGACACGGGGAGAACACGGAAACTCCAACCAGATGGGGATTCGAACCGGGAATCCCTAGTGCTGAGAGGAGAACATGCTAACCACTAAGCCAACCTGCCCCCATACACATACATCTACACATAATCACACAGGTGCACACACACACACACACTTAGTGAAGTGAGCACACATGCTTGAAGCAGTGGCCAGCCTTGTACACAGCACCCAGGGGGCAACAGGGGTTAGATGCCTTGACCGTTGAACCCGGGAATCGAACCCGGGGACCTTCGGCTCACGAGGCTGGGTCCTTAACCTTCAGCCCTCACAACGTCTCGGCCGAAAGATGTTGGTAAAGGTGTTTGGTATTGTGAGGTGTGATAACGGGCGTGTGGAACAGAACCCTGACTGCAGGCAGTCGTTTAATTAAGCATCATCTGAGACGCGGCGGGTTTATTATTAAAACAACAAAGATCGGGGCTTAGTGGAGCAGAAAGAGGGCTGATGATGTGGGTGGAGGATCTCCACGCATGTGTTTAAATAAGTCAGCACAGCAGTGAATCAGACCGTGTGCTCCGAGCGTGCTCTCCCTCACACACACACACACACACACACACACACACACACACACATACATACATACACACACATTTATATACATACACACACACACACACACACACACACACACACACATTTATATACATACATATTTATATACATACACACACACACACATACACACACATACACACATATATACATACATATTTATATACACACACACACACACACACACACACACACACACACATTTATATACATACACACATTTATATACATACATATTTATACACACACACACACATATACACACACATACATACACACTTATATACATACATATTTATATACACACACACATACACACACATACACATTTATATACATACACACACATACATACATACACACACACATTTATATACATACATATTTATATACATACACACACACACACACACACACACATACACACTTATATACATACATATTTATACACACACACAAACATATTTATATACATACTCACACACACATTTATATACATACATATTTATACACACATTTATATACATACACACACATATATATACACACACATACATACATACTTATATACATACACAAACACACACACACATTTATATATACACACACACACACACACACAAATACACACACCCAGAAACATACATACACACACACACACACACACACACACACACACACGTCGAAAAGAACACATGAAATGAATAAGACATCAAAAATGGCAAAGTTCCAGCAGTGGGTTCTAAAGTGCTGGGGGCGTGAATTTTTTTTATTCGGTGAAGCCTCACTCTGTACGTTACGGAACATGAAAGCGCACCGTGACATCATCATGAGCTCAGAGGTGAGACCGTATACCACCTGACGTCCATGCTGACCTCCATCCAGCATGTAGATGGAGCCTGTAGTTACACACTGTAGTTCGTCCCTACGTTCTCCGATGCTCAGAGCAGGGACAATGTGTGTGGTGGATCATTACATCCACTGCAATGACACTGTCCCACTGTGGACTGAAACTGATCCACTCACCTGACCTGTCCCCGCAGTCAGCGTTGATGAAGGATGAGTAGCTAACTGTCCATAAGGTGGACGTGTATAATACAGTGCACAGCGTTACACAGCTGTAGTTCTAGTACTACATGATGCACCACCCAAACCACACCTGCTCTATGGGGGGTCTAGAACATGACAAGACAGAATGAAGAAAAGTGAATCAGATGGACTACAGTCTGTTACTAGAACTACAAAATCCATCTACGTGAACCAATCACATTGTTTATTACATTATATTTGGGGGCGGCACGGTGGCTTAGTGGTTTAGCATGTTCTCCTCTCAGTGCTTGGGATTCCCAGTTCGAATCCCAATCTGGGTGGAGTTTCCATGTTCTCCCCGTGTCCACGTGGGTTTCCTCCGGGTTCTCCGGTTTCCTCCCACAGTCCAAAAAACATGGATCAAGGGCAACTGAATTCTCCAAATTGCCCCATATAGAGTGTGAGTGTGTGTGTGAGGGTGTACCCAGCACATAGGGGAACCCCTCCCCCGGCAACCCTAGTAGAAGATAAAGTGGAGATAATGGATGGATATTAATTAGGGGTGAGCTGCAATATTCGCTGATTCGACGATTCGATTCGGAGAACCGTAGGCGACTATGAACCTCATAGTCGAATGTACCATTTTGACCACATGGGGGCGCCCATGGCTGCTGCTAAGCATTAGTTTTTACATGAAATGTCTTTGTTTTCGTTATATATATAGCCTTTTGTCAAATAAAATCATCCTAATTTCTGTTAATATTTTTTAAATGATGTTTGCGCTTTAACCCATTTACGGTGCTCTAGAAAAACAAGTAAAATATAAAAAAAAAAAATCTTTTTTAAAAACCACGCTTATAGCGCCATCTTGTGGTGAAATTTTAACTGATTCGACTATCAGTCGACTATAGGGAAAATCTGACGAATCAGATTCGACTATGAAAATCCTTAGTTGAAGACACCCCTAGATATTATATTAGGGTGGCGCATCAAAAACATGGATCAAGGTCAACTGAGTCCTCCAAATTGCCCCATATAAAGTGTGTGTGTGAGTGAGTGTGTGTCCAGTGATAGATTGGTGTTCTGTCCTGGGTGTCTCTGCCCAGCAGCCGAAATGTTCTCCCCTGGATGGATATGAGGAACCCCCCTCAATGCCCCATGCATTCATAATGGATGGATGGATGGGATGTTTATGATCCCACGATGTTTATTGGATGTTTATTGATCCAGTAGTGATCAGCGGTGAAAGTCGGCGGAACGAGCGAAGGCTGAGCGAGGGAACGTCAGAACTGGTCAGAACTCAGACGTCTAATCTAAATCCGAACGAGACGAGTCCGTACACTTCATATAAAACCGGGGGGAACGTCGCGTCACCGTTCCCTTTCATGTTGCTGCCTATTAAACCACGAAGGACGAACAGAGGCAGCCGTCGTACGCGCTTCCGTCATGGTTCCCCTGTCCAGAGGCCACCTGCTCTGCTCTGCTGCCGGCGAAACAAACAGCTCATCAGGACTCAAAATAAAAGGCTTTAGTGCAGCGGCTGTGACAGGTGAGAGCAATTTGTCCACCCCGACCTGCTGCCACCGCCATCCTGCGCCCAGCCGCCGCGCCAGTGAGGTCAGCCGCCCTGAAGAGTGCGCCGGGACGCGGGCCAGGGCGGGAACGTCGCCTCTAATTACGAGCCGGACCTCCGCTTCTGCGGCTCTCGCGTGCTTCGGGCTAACTTACTTAATTTGTTTCCTCCATCTGAAACCAGTCTGAACTGGTTTCTGTCACCGATGCTGGCAGTGACACACACACACACACACATATATATATATATATATATATATATAGTATATATATGTGTATGTATATATATATATACACTCATATATATATATATATATATATAATATATATATATATATATATATATATATATATATATATATATATATATATATATATATATAATATATATATACATACACACACAACACACACACACACACACACACACACGAGTGTGGTTTAGTGGTTAGCACGTTGCTTAAGTGGTTTTCGCATGTTCGCCTCTCAGCACTAGGGATTCCCGGTTCGAATCCCCATCTGGGTGGAGTTTCCATGTTCTCCCCGTGTCCGCGTGGGTTTCCTCCGGGTTCTCCGGTTTCCTCCCACAGTCCAAAAACATGGATCAAGTCAATTGAATTCTCCAAATTGCCCCATATAGAGTGTGTCTGTGTGAGTGAGTGTGTGTCCAGCGATGGATTGGCGCCCCTGTCCTGGGTCTATCTGCCCAGCGCCCGAAACGTTCTCCCCTGGATGGGCATGGGGAACCCCACCGCGACCCTAATATAGGATAAAGCGGGAGATAATGAATGAATATATATACTGTATATATATATAGTATATATATATATATATATATATAGATATATATATACTGTATATATATATATATATATATATATATATATATATATATATATATATATATATATATACATATATACATACATATATTACATACACACACATATATATATACACTGTATATATATATATATATATATATATATATATATATATATATATATATATATATATATATATATATATATATACATACATATATACATACACACACATACAAGAACATATATATACATATATACACATATACCATGTTCTCCCAGTGTCCGTGTGGGTTTCAACCGGGTTCTACGGTTTCCTCCCACAGTCCAAAAACATGGATCAAGGTCAATTTCATTCTCCAAATTGCCCCATATATATGTGTGTGTGTGTGAGTGTGTGCCCAGTGATAGATTGGTACCCTGTCCTGGTGTATCTGCCCATTAACCGAAACGTTCTCCCCTGGATGGGCATGGGGAACTCTAGTAGAGGATAAAGCGGAAGATAGTGGATGGATGGGGCGGCGCCCCCCTATGGATCAGCCGCCGCTGGCTGGCGGTAAGGTGGATGGCGGGTGTTCAGGGGTCCGCACGGAAAACAAGCCATAATACATAAAGAAAGAAACTTAGACACCATCATCCACTTTCCCCCCAAATGGAGCGAAATTCCCCTTTAGAACCATTAGAACGGCCCTGATCCGGTACAGAGGAGTGAGGGTGGGGGGGGGGGGGAGGTGGAGTGGGTGGGAGAGCAGGACGCGAGGCTGAATGTGGGGAGCACAGCGCCGAGGCGGATGAAAGAACCGAGAGAGGAGAACTGAAAAGCGAAGATCAAAGACGTTGGGCGATGCGGTTCTGCACTTAGCGCTCTTCTGATTCGGGGGTGCGTGTGACGGGATAGGACATGGAACGAGAACACGTGGACGAGTGACGCGGGCGCATACGGGGGAGCAGAACGGGAGATGCGAGTGTGTCGCGTCACGACAGAACCAGCGTTCAGCGTTCCACGAAGAACGATACGCACAGGAACCGCAAAACCAGCCGACCGGCCGAGTTTCCTCATCACTGACCCCCCCCCCCCCCCCCCCCCCCCCCCCGCATTCTCACATTCTCACCATCTGCTTCTCTCTCGTTTCCAAACTATCATTCTCTTTTTGATTCTCTCTCTCTCCCCCTTTCTTTGCACTTCTCACTCTGCTCATTCATTCTCATTTTCCTTGTTCTTTCTCACGTTCCCACTTTCTCTCTCTTTCGCTTTCTCTTTTACTCTCCCACTTTCCTCGCACTCTTTTGCTTTCACTCCTCTACTTTCTCTCTCTTCTCCTCTGCATTTGCTTTTATTCTCATTCACTCTCATTCTTCTTGTTCTTTCTCACGCTCCCACTTTCTCTCTCTTTTACTCTCCCACTTTCCTCGCACTCTTTCGCTTTCACTCTCATTCCTCTCCTTTCTCTCTCACTCTTCTTCTCTCTCACACGCTTTTGCATTTATTCTCATTCTCCTCGTTCTTTCTCACGCTCCCACTTTCCTCACACTCTTTCGCTTTCGCTCTCATTCCTCTCTCTCTCACTCGTTTGCTTTCTTTCTCCCTCTCCCACTTTCTCTCTTATTCTTCTTTATCTCTCTCTCCCCGTTTCTCTTGCACTCTCACTTTCACCATTCATTCTCATGCTCCCACTTTCCTCGCACTCCTTCACTTTCACTCTCATTCCTCTTCTTTCTCTCTCACTCTTTTGCTTTCTTTCTCACGCTCCCACTTTCTCTCTCTTTTACTCTCCCACTTTCCTCGCACTCTTTCACTTTCGCTCTCATTCCTCTCCTTTCTCTCTCACTCTTCTTCTCTCTCACACGCTTTTGATTTTATTCTCATTCTGCTCATTCACTCTCATTCTCCTCGTTCTTTCTCACGCTCCCACTTTCCTCGCACTCTTTCGCTCTCGCTCTCATTCCTCTCCTTTCTCTCTCTTTTGCTTTCTTTCTCCCTCTCCCACTTTCTCTCTTATTCTTCTTTATCTCTCACTCTCCCCGTTTCTCTTGCACTCTCACTTTCACCATTCACTCTCATTTTCCTTGTTCTTTCTCATGATCCCACTTTCTCTTTCACTTTCTCTTTTACTCTCCCACTTTCCTCGCACTCTTTCGCTTTCGCTCTCATTGCTCTCCTTTCTCTCTCACATGCTTTTGCTTTTATTCTCATTCTGCTCATTCACTCTCATTCTCACGCTCCCACTTTCCTCGCACTCTTTCGCTCTCATTCCTCTTCTTTCTCTCTCACTTTTGCTTTCTTTCTCACGCTCCCACTTTCTCTCTCTTTCGCTTTCTCTTTTAATCTCCCACTTTCCTCGCACTCTTTCGCTCTCATTCCTCTCCTTTATCTTCTGGACTCTCTCGTTCATCCCCTTTTCCCCTTATTCACTCCGTCTCTCTCCTTTGCACTCTCTCATTTGTCCCCTTCCTCTCTCATTCTTCCCTATCGCTATCTTTTACCCTCTCAAATTCATGCCCCCCTCTCTCTTTCTCTCTGTGTCCTGTGATAGATTGGCGTCCTGTCCTGGATGTATCTGCCCAGTGCACCAAAACGTTCTCCCCTGGGCATATGAATCCCCCCCCCGCCCCGCGAACCTAGTAGAGGATAAAGAGGAAGATAATGGACGGATGTTTAAGACCACTGAACCTTTCAGTTTGGAGAATTCACAGCCATATCATGTTGCGAATGCGCATGCGAATGCTCAGTGCTGTACACATTTATATAACACTGTGTTACATAAGCAGCTGTGATTGCAGGTAAAGAAACGCGAGCACGCGAGGCGTTCTCATGATCGCAGAGTGCAAAGCTCCTGAAATGTCAGTCGTGTTAAGTGGCCCGCGTTCTGCGCCCTGCGTTCTGCCCCCTGCGTTCTGCCCCCTGCGTTCCGCGCCTGAGCACTTCATCTGTAAATAGATCTGATGCACAGGTGTCCGACTCCAGACCCGAGGGTCAGCCAGCGCTGCCCGTCTGTATTCAAACCCACACGAGATAACGCCGACTCGTCAAAACCTCACCGTGGAAACAATCAAGTCGTGGCTTCAGTTTGTTAAAAAACGTAAATACAGGTTTTTATTAACTTTAAATAATTATTTATAATTTATTAGCAATAAACCATTGGGGGCGGCACGGTGGCTTAGTGTTTAGCATGTTCTCCTCTGGTTTCCTGGTTCGAATCCCAATCTGGGTGGAGTTTCCATGTTCTCCCCCTGTCCGTGTGGGTTTCCTCTGGGTTCTCACTCACACAGACATACTCTATATGGGGCAATTTGGCGAATTCAATTGACCTTGAATCATATTTTTGGACTGTGGGAGGAAACCGGAGAACCCGGAGGAAACCCACGTGGGGAGAACATAGAAACTCCAGATTGGGATTCGAACCTGGATCCCCAGAACTGAGAGGAGAACATGCTAACCACTCAGCATGCTGCACTATCTAAATCAATTAATTGATTGATCTTTAATCACAGACAATTGATTAAAATTGATTTATAAATGTGGGGCGGCACGGTGGCTTAGTGTTTAGCATGTTCTCCTCTCAGCACTAGGGATTCCCGGTTGGAATCCCAATCTGGGTGGAGTTTCCATGTTCTCCCCCTGTCCGTGTGGGTTTCCTCCGGGTTCTCCGGTTTCCTCCCACAGTCCAAAAACATGGATCAAGCCAATGGAGTTCTCCAAATTGTGTGTGTCTGTGTGTGCCCAACGATAGATTGGCGTCCTGTCCTGGGTGTATCTGCCAAGCGCCCGAAACGTTCTCCCCATGCCTATTCAGGGGAGAACCTTTCGGGCGCTGGGCAGATACACCCAGGACAGGACACCAATCTATCACTGAGCACACACTCACTTGAACACACATGATACGGGGGCAATTTAGAGTAGCTAATTCACCTTGAATCCAGGTTTTTGGACTGTGGGAGGAAACCGGAGAACCTGGAGGAAGGCCGCGTGGACACGGATAGAACATGGGAACTCGGCATGCTGCATTATCCAAATCAATTGATTGATTGATCTCTAATCACAGACAATTTATAAATTGATTTATAAATGCGGGGCGGCACGGTGGCTTAGTGTTAGCATGTTCTCCCCGTGTCCGTGAGGGTTTCCTCCGGGTTCTCGGGTTTCCTCCCACAGTCCAAAAACATGGATCAAGGTCAACTGAATTCTCCAAATTGCCCCATGTAGAGTGTGTCTGAGTGAGTGAGTGAGTGAGTGCCCAACAATAGATTGGCGTCCTGTCCTGGGTCTATCTGCCCAGCGCCCGAAACGTTCTCCCTTGGATGGGTATGGGGAACCCCCCCCCCGTGACCCTAGTAAAGGATAAAGGGAAAGATAACGGATGGATGGTGCACGTTCTCTAATCCTTGCCTCAGTTGTTTGTATCTGCAGGTGTGAGACCACGCCGGCCGACGCACTCACCCTGCTGGACGAAGGAGCCGTAGACGAACCACATGGAGTTGTAGAGCGTGGTGGAGGACACGGAGCCCATGGGCAGGCGCGGCGGGTTGAGCCAGTTCAGCAGGTACACCAGCGTCCCCACCAGCAGCACGGTGCCCGCGATGCACGCCCACAGGGAGAGGTCGAAGGGCGCCAGGCAGGCGAACATGTCCATGGTGCGCTCCGCCTTCTTCAGCAGCACGCCCACCGAGTAGTCCATGTAGCGGGTGGAGAAGTCCACCACGCTCTCGCGCTCAGGAGTGATGGTCAGGGCCGAGATCCCGGCGTCTGCCCTCTGGAGGAACAAGGAGAGAAAGAGAAATTAGAGTAAGTTCCCCGAAATACGGCCTTTACATCGATCTAAAGTATGTGGACAACATCAGCCCGGTCCACCCTCTGCTGCAGCTACAACACCTTCCACCACCCTGACACCACACTTCAACATTACCCCTCCATCACCACCACCCTCTGCTGCAGCTACAACACCTTCCACCATCCTGACACCACACTTCAACATTACCCCTTTATTACCACCACCTTCCACCACCCTGACACCACGCTTCAACATTACCCCTCCATCACCACCACCCTCTGCTGCAGCTACAACACCTTCAACCACCCTGACACCATGCTTCAACATTACCCCTCCATCACCACCACCCTCTGCTGCAGCTACAACACCTTCCACCATCCTGACACCATGCTTCAACATTACCCCTTTATTACCACCACCTTCCACCACCCTGACACCACGCTTCAACATTACCCCTCCATCACCACCACCCTCTGCTGCAGCTACAACACCTTCCACCCCCTGACACCATGCTTCAACATTACCCCTTTATTACCGCCACCTTCACCACCCTGACACCATGCTTCAATATTACCCCTCCATCACCACCACCCTCTGCTGCAGCTTTAACCATCTTCCACCACCCTGACACCACGCTTCAACATTACCCCTTTATTACCACCACCTTTCACCACCCTGACACCATGCTTCAACATTATCCCTCCATCACCACCACCCTCCACCACCCTGACACCATGCTTCAACATTATCCCTCCATCACTACCACCCTCTGCTGCAGCATTAACCATCTTTCACCACCCTGACACCATGCTTCAACATTACCCCTCCATCACCACCACCCTCTGCTGCAGCTACACCACCTTCCACCATCCTGACACCACGCTTCAACATTACCCCTTTATTACCACCACCTTCCACCACCCTGACACCATGCTTCAATATTACCCCTCCATCACCACCACCCTCTGCTGCTGCTACACCACCTTCCATCACCCTGACACCATGCTTGAACATTACCCCTCCATCACCACCACCCTCCACCACCCTGACACCATGCTTCAACATTACCCCTCCATCACCACCACCCTCTGCTGCACACGAGCCGCGTGTGCAATCACATAGAACACAGAACAACGCCCGTTCTGTAGCGGTGTTACTTTATAAACCGCCTTCCCGCTGGATTCCAGTCATGTTTCCCATTTTCTCTCTATATCAGCAAACATGAGAACGCATCGATTCCTGCACTCTCCTCCCAAAGAACCCCGTCTCACGAAAACAAACACGGAACACGACCACGAGGAGGAACCGCAGCGCGTATGTGTGTGTGTATATATATATATCCATCATCTTCCACTTTATCCTCAACTAGGGTCGCGGGGGGGGTCCCCATGCCCAACCAGGGGACGTTTGGGGCGCTGGGCAGATACACCCAGGACAGGAGGGCAATCTATCACTGGACACACTCACTCACTCACACACACACTCTATATGGGGCAATTTGGAGAACTCAATTGACTTGATCCATGTTTTTGGACTGTGGGAGGAAACCGGAGAACCCGAAGGAAACATGCAAACTCCACCCAGATTGGGATTGGAACCGGGAATCCCCAGCGCTGAGAGGAGAACATGCTAAATATAAATATATATATAAATAAACAGTCTCCATCAGCTGTTCCATGCAGAACAGCATCCTCCTCATTCTGGTTACGGAACATGTCTAACTTGCAGACACACCGGGCCCCATAGGGTCCACAGAGAGCCGCTGTCAGGACTCATTAGCAGGTTGCGAGCGTCCGCGTGTCTGTTTTGATCAGCGGCGGCCGGGTGGCGAGCCTCACCTGGCTGACTCCTGAATTAATCGGAACGGCCGTGTGGACAGCAGAGAGTAGGGGGCGACCCTCGGGTCGGCACGGGTCGCGGTTACATCCGGTTCCTCTGTCTGCTAAAGGTATTTAACGCTGAGGTTCTCCACATGATTGAACAGACATTTTGAGATGTCTGCTTTTAATGAGGTGGTGGTGGGTGGTAGACTGTCACTCCATACAGTCTATAGATGTTCAGGTTATCCCTGTATGTATGGTGTTGGCATTCCAATGACGACACCATTGTTTGATTAATCTCAACCTTTTAATATCAGACCTTTAATGGCAGGATCTGGACTACACCCAACCCCCACCTTTGTCCATCCATCTTCCTCTTTATCCTCTACTGGGGTCATGGGGGGGTTCCCCATGCCCATCCAGGTAGAACATTTCATGTACTGGGCAGATACACCCAGGACAGGACGCCAATCTATCATTGGACACACACTCACACTCGCATAAACACACTATATGGGGCAATTTGGAGAACTCAATTGATCTTGATCCATGTTTTTGGACTGGGAGGAAACCGGAGAACCTGGAGGAAACCCACACGGACACGTGGAGAACATGGAAACTCCACCCAGATTGGGATTCGATCCGGTAATCCCTAGTGCTGAGAGGAGAACATGCTAAGCCACTGTGCCCCACCCACTTTGGTAATATTACTAACCCCAAGGAGTTTATCATTAAGACAGCATCACTCAGAGGGAACCAGAGAACCTGTTATGAACCCACTCCGACGCGGAGAACACGCGTCGTCCTTTCACCCCAACAGGAAATCAAACCCGGGACCGTCTCGCCGTGAGGTGAAAACCCCATGAGAAATGTTTTTATTTAGAATACAGTAGTAAGGCACAAGGGGGCGTGGCTTTATTGTGAATTAGTTAATAAAAATTCATTCATTATATGGGGGGGGGGGGGGGGGGGGTTCTCCAGTGGAGAACGTTTCGGGCGCTGGGCAGATACACCCAGGACAGGACGCCAATCTATTGCTGGACACCCACACACACACACACGCACACAGACACACTCTATATGGGGCAATTTGGAGAACTCAATTGACTTGATCCATGTTTTTGGACTGTGGGAGGAAACCGGAGAACTCGGAGGAAACCCACACGGACACGCGGAGAAGGAAACTCCACCCAGATTAGGATTCGAACCGGGAATCCCTAGTGCTGAGAGGAGAACGTTCTGACCACTAAGCCATCGTGCCGCCCTAGTTAATAAAAATTGATTTATAAAAATAAAGCCACGCCCTCTTGTGTCTTATTGCTTCATTATTTATTATATACATTAAATTTTTTTATTTTTAATAAAAGTTTATTTAATGAGGTCACGGCGGAGTTGTGTACACATGGTAATGTGTGTGTGTGTGTGTGTGTGTGTGTGTGTGTTGTGCCATGCTTTCGTATTAATTATTCCATGGGGCCTGTGCACAGAGTAACGGTTGGGTAGAAAACACTGTTCTAACGTTAAGGCCGTTAAGACGGCCTCAGAGTGGTCGCTGTGCTTGTTAGGAAAACAAATTGTGAAACTTTTCCTCTTAATGTGAGCAACGCGAGCCGACGCTTCCACCGCTTCCACCGCTTCCACCGCTTCCACCGCTCCGCCCTAAATTAATTCACAGCTGAGTGCGCCGGCTAATTTCATGCTCCGCCGGGGGAACAAAACGCCCAACCAGCCAGAAATGGTCATTAATGCGGCGTATTAAAAAATGTACATCGACTTTTTTAACGTGTCTGAGAAGGACGACCAAGAGTGCTGCGGTTGTATATATACTGTATAAGGTATTTATAACAATGTGGGGACCGATATCTAAACACACTCATACTGCGGGGATCCCTTGTAATTGTGGGGACATACAAAGTCTATAAAGTCTCCACAATAAGTGTGTGTGTGTGTGTATACACACAGGTATATATAACAATGTGGGGACCGATATCTAAACACACTCATACTGCAGGGATCCCTTGTAATTGTGGGGACTTACAAAGTCTATGTAAAGTCTCCACAATAAGTGTGTGTGTGTGTGTGTGTGTGTGTGTGTGTGTATATACACACAGGTATATATAACAATGTGGGAACTGATATCTATTATACTGCGGGGGATCCCATGTAAAGTGTGTGGTGATACCAACAGGTAAATAACAATGTGGGAACTGATATCTAAAAACACTCATACTGCGGGGAACCCCTGTAATTGTGGGGACTTACATAGTCTATGTGTGTGTGTGTGTGTGTGTGTATATATACACACATGTATATATAACAATGTGGGAACCGATACATCCACACACTCATACTGCAGGTATACCTTGTAATTGTGGGGACTTACAAAGTCTTTGTAAAGTCTTCACAATAAGTGTGTGTGTGTGTGTGTGTGTGTGTGTGTGTATACACTAAGGTATATATAACAATGTGGGAACCAATACCTCCACACACTTATACTGCAGGTACACCTTGTAATTGTGGGGACTTGCACAGTCTATGTAAAGTCTTCACAATAAGTGTGTGTGTGTGGGTTTGTGTGTGTGTGTGTATACACACAGGTATATATAACAATGTGGGAACCGATATCTCCACACACTTATACTGCGGGGATCCCCTGTAATTGTGGGGACAAAGTCTATGTAAAGTCTTCACAATACGTGTGTGTGTATACACACAGGTATATATAACAATGTGGGGACCGATACCTCCACACATTCATACTGCAGGTATACCTAGTAATTGTGGGGACTTACAAAGTCTATGTAAAGTCTCCACAATAAGTGTGTGTGTGTGTGTATACACACAGGTATATATAACAATGTGGGAACAGATATCTAAACACACTCATACTGCGGGGGATCCCCTGTAATTGTGGGGACTTACACAGTCTATAAAGTCTTCACAATAAGTGTGTGTGTGTGTGTGTGTGTGTGTGTGTGTGTGTATACACTAAGGTATATATAACAATGTGGGAACCAATACCTCCACACACTTATACTGCGGGGATCCCCTGTAATTGTGGGGACATACACAGTCTATGTAAAGTCTTCACAATAAGTGTGTGTGTGTGTGTGTGTACACACAGGTATATATAACAATGTGGGAACCGATACCTCCACACACTTATACTGCAGGGAACCCTTGTAATTGTGGGGACCTCCATAGTCTATAAAGTACCTATAATAAGTATAGTGTATAAATAAGTATAGTGTATAGTAAGTGTGTGTGTGTGTGTGTGTGTGTGTGTGTGTATATAAACACATGTATATATATATAACAATGTAGGAACCAATACCTCCACACACTTATACTGCGGGGAACCCTTGTAATTGTAGGGACTTATATTGTCTATGTAAAGTCTCCACAATAAGTGTGTGTGTGTGTTTGTATGTGTGTGTGGGTGTGTGTGTAAACACACAGTTATATATAACAAGGTGGGAACCGATACATCCACACACTCATACTGCAGGGATCCCTTGTAATTGTGGGGACTTACACAGTCTATGTAAAGTCTCCACAATAAGTGTGTGTGTGTGTGTGTGTGGGGGGGGGGGGGTGTCTGTGTGTGTGTGTGTGTGTGTGTGTGTGTGTGTGTGTACAAACTGGTATATATAACAACTTAAACCTCCACACAGTCATACTGTGGGGACCCCATGTAATTGTGGGGACTGCAAGCCACAGTGTAACGCACTTAGTCTATGTAAAGTCCCCACAATACATGCGTGTGCGTGTGTGTGTGTGTGTGTGTGTGTGTGTGTGTGTGTGTACACACATAAATATAAAAGCAGAAAACAAACCACATTCTGTAGGGACCCCGTGTAATTGTCCCTGTAATTTGGACCCCACAGTGTAACTCACTAGTACTAGTTATGGTTAGATTACGGTTATTGTAGAGTTAAAGGTAACGTTAAGGCAGTTATATTGATGGTTCCCACTTAGTCCTATATTAGGGTCATGGGTGGGACTTGGGTCCCCACGCCCATACAGGGGAGACACACCCAGGACAGGACGCCAATCCATCGCTGGGAACCCTCATTTACTTACTCAGACACACACACTATTATAGGGGCAATTTAGAGCAACCAATTTAGCTTGAATCCATGTTTTTGGACTGTGGGAAGCAACTGGAGAAAGCCCATGCAGACACGGGGAGAACATGCAAACTCCACCCTGGTTGGGATTAGAACCTGGATCCCCAGCGCTGAGAGGCGGACGTGCCACCCTACTGTAAAGAATCTGACGTATGGATTCAGTCGCAGGCTAAATCTTTGTAACTTCAACATCAAAGAATTCAAACTTTAATGTTGATGATTAATTGAATTAATCAATTAGAGAACTTAATTATAATTACCTTATCAATTCGGGTGTTAACACATTCAGATTGAGGTTTCGCGAGTTCGCATTTTAATCTATTAAAGTTAATCAGAAGTCACGTCTCAAGATCGATGCATTAAATCATAATTAATTATTTCAACTTAATGCACTTAATCACAATTAACCGCGGCGAGTCAGTGAGACCGGTCCTGATCGACCGCCCAATCAACTCCGCTAATCAGAACCGAGGGCTGAGATCTTAATGTCTTTCATCAGAAGTCGTCAGAATTAATACCTGATTAAGACCCGCGGCTTTTTAACGATGATGAACTGTGATTCGTTAAGATGGAGATTTAGTGTAGATGTAATCGATCATCACCTGATCATTCATGTGATCATTAACACAGTTAATTTAGTCCTTATAATTAAACATACTATAATAAGATCAAAGCAAGTTCACCGTGATTCATCACAACAAACAGAGAAGATCAATCAGATCAATCACTTGTGATTACATCACAATTAATAATTAAAATGATCAATGATATTAATTACACAGTGTGATTAATCAGGACTGACGACTCGAAGATCAATGTCACCGACTGATGAAACTAATAATGACTGATTAATTAGTACAATGCAACTAGTTATAATTACTTAATGGGAATAATTACTACTGACGAGATCACCGTCTACAATCAGAGTGATTAATCATGACACACTCATCAGATCAATGTCATCGATCGTAATTAACTGCCTATAAATATGAAGCCAATCTCATGCGCCAACCACCACGCCTCTAATTAACACACCACGTAATTAATTGAAATTTAGAATATTAGAATTATGTAATTAATAAGGATTTACTCTTATTAATAAATTAGATTCATTAAGATTATTTGCATGTTCTCCTCTCAGCGCTGGGGATTCCTGGTTGGAATCCCAACCTGAGTGGAGTTTCCATGTTCTCCCCGTGTCCGCGTGGGTTTCCTCCGGGTTCTCTGGTTTCCTCCCACAGTCCAAAAACATGGATCAAGTCAATTGAGTTCTCCAAATTGCCCCATTAAGAGTGTGTGTGTGTGTGTGAGTGAGTGTGTGTCCAGTGATAGATTGGTGTCCTGTCCTGGTTGTATCTGCCCAGCGCCCGAGACGTTCTCCCCTGGATGGGCATGGGGACCCCCACCCCATGACCCTAGTAAAGGATAATGGATGGATGGATGATAGTAATTTAAGATTATTGTAATGCAGAGGTGGACGGCACGGTGGCTTTGTAGTTAGCATGTTCTCCTCTCAGCGCTGGGGATCCAGGTTCTCCCTGTGTCCGCATGGGTTTCCCATCACAGTCCAAAAACATGGATTTAAGGTGAATCAGCTGCTCTAAAGGGTCCCTATAGTCTTTGTGTCCCCTGGTAGAGGGTACCTGTGGCGACCCCTATATAATCACACGTCGAGTTTGTGCCCAGTGATGGATTGGGGGGTGGGGTTATTGTACAAGTCAAACGTACCGGCCACTTTATTAGATACAGCCCCTTGTTTCTAAACTTATTGGGTTGATCGGTTCCACTGACAGTACAGCTGGACTTTGTAGTTGTGCGGTAACGTTCTGTAGTAAACGTTCTTTACTCTGTTCTCTCAACCATAAGTCACTTTTGGACTTCGATGAGTGACGGTGTTTCGGCTGGATTCATCACAATAATTCATTCATTCATTATCTTCCACTTTATCCTCTATTAGGGTCGCTGGGGGTTCCCCATGTCCATCCAGGGGAGAACGTTTCGGGCGCTGGGCAGAGACACCCAGGACAGGACGCCAATCTATCACTGGGCACACACTCACACAGACACGCACATATACACACTCTATATGGGGCAATTTGGAGAACTCAATTGACTTGAGTCATGTTTTTAGACTGTGGGAGGTAACCAGAGAACCCGGAGGAAACCCACGCGGACACGGGGAGAACATGGAAACTCCACCCAGATGGGGATTCGAACCGGGAATCCCTAATGCTGAGAGGAGAACATCCTAGACCACTAAGCCACCGGATTCCCGGTTCGAGTCCCCATCTGGGTGGAGTTTCCATGTTCTCCCCGTGTCTGCGTGGGTTTCCTCCAGGTTCTCCGGTTACCTCCCACAGTCCAAAACCATGGATCAAGTCAAGTGAGTTCTCCAAATTGCCCCATATAGAGTGTGTTTGTGTGAGTGAGTGTGTGTCCAGTATTAGATTAGCGTCCTGTCCTGGGTGTATCTGCCCAGCGGCCGAGACGTTCTTTAAAACCAGCGCAGGCTTTTCATCCACCGGTCAGGTTTTAGAATCAATCCAACGTTCTTTGAACTCTACGTCAACACGCTCGTCAGAGTATTGAACATGATCAAAGGAAGAGTGAGATTAGAATTATTAATTATAAGACGCTCCACGGGCACGGTGGTTTAGTGTTTAGCATGTTCTCCTCTCAGCGCTAGGGATTCCCGGTTCGAATCCCGATCTGGGTGGAGTTTCCATGTTCTCCCCGTGTCCGCGTGGGTTTCCTCCGGGTTCTCCGGTTTCCTCCCACAGTCTAAAAACATGGATCAAGTCAATTGAGTTCTCCAAATTGCCCCATATAGAGTGTGTGTGTGAGTTAGTGTGTGTCCAGCAATAGATTAGCGTCCTGTCCTGGGTGTATCTGCCCAGCGCCTGAAACGTTCTCCCCTGGATGGGCATGGGGAACCCCCCGCGACCCTAACAGAGGACAAAGTGGAAGATAATGGATGAATGAATTATTGTAATGAATCCAGCCTTTCATTACAATACTGACGGTTTCTAATGCAAACCACTGAAGAACTTTAGAACGTCCTGCAGGACTCGATTTTCTGGTCCTCACCTCGATTTCAGATAAGACACAGCACTGCGACTTAAAGCTCCGCGACAAAAAGTTACGGCCCAAAGTGCTGACTCATGATCCCTGTTGGGTTCCAAATCCTCAGCATTTGATGGATGATTCCTTGAGAACCAATCACTTCCTCACCGGTTCTCAACACCGTAGAAATGTTTCAGCACGATGTGTCTGCGATATTTCTCTCAACATCACACTCTCATTTATACCCCGTTCCCGACGTTCCGACATTCCGACGTTCCGCGTTCCGCGCTGCATTCGTTACAGATCCGTTCTGATTGAGAGGTAATGACGCTGATCAGTCAGAAACACTGAATCACTTCAACGTTGAGACGCCGCGTCGTCCACCAGCGGACATTAGGAAGGAGAAATGACTGACGGGATAGGACCCGCTCATTTAAGAGTATTACAGTCACATAATAGAGAAATGAGGTACGAGAGGGCGGAGCTTTATTGTGAATTAATCACAGGAACGCCACAGAGCATTAGGGTGAAAGGTCAGCAATCTGAAGGTTGGGGGTTCGAATCCCAAGTCCAGCAAAAAACTGGACCCCTGAGGAGGCTACTTGCCCCTCATTGCTCCCGGGGTGCTCGATGGGGAACCCTGTGTTCTTACCCCCAACCATTAAGTAAATTTAGGATAAACCCTTATGTTTATTTTAGGGGCAACATGGTGGCTTAGCATGTTCTCCTCTCAGCACTAGGGATTCCCGGTTCGAATCCCAATCTGGGTGGAGTTTCCATGTTCTCCCCGTGTCCGTGTGGGTTTCCTCCAGGTTCTTCGGTTACCTCCCACAGTCCAAAAACATGGATCCAAGGTGAATTGAATGCTTTAAATTGCCCCATATAGAGTGTTTGTGTGAGTGAGTGTCTGTCCAGTGATAGATTGGCGCCCTGTCCTGGGTGTATCTGCCCTGTGCCCGAAACGTTCTCCCCTGGATGGGGATTGGCATGGGGAACCCCCCTGAGTGTTTCAGTGTTCTCCCTGTGTCTTTGTGGGTTTCCTCCAAGTTCTTCGGTTACCTCCCACAGTCCAAAAACATGGATTCAAGGTGAATTGGCTGCTCTAAATTGCCCCCTCCCGCATTGACACACACAAAGTTCTATTTTGATCGATTATGTGGCTCTAATCTTGCCCAAGTGTTTGCTCCCCATGTCGGTGTGGGTTTCCTCTGGGTTCTCCGCTTTCCTCCCACAGTCCAAAAACATGGATTCAAGGTGAACTGGCTGTTCTAAATTGCCCCCTGTATATTGCCTGTGTGAATAGGTGTGTGCCCAGTGATGATTGGCGCCCTGTCCTGGGTGTATCTGCCCAGAACCTAAAAGGTGGGCAACTCCCCCCCCCCCCCCCCCCCCCCCCCCCAACCCCCCCCCCCCCCCCCCCCCAAGGTGTTTGATTTCAGCAAACACCTTAAAAACACTTCCACACCGAAGCAAATTGTGACCTGCAGCTGAAATGGGCTGAAAGCGAAGCGATCTACAGTCACGACATGTCTCTGCACTAATCCCGATGCTCTGCACTGAAGCCAGGCAGCCATGTTCCTTTCGGCCCAGCTGAGAACCTCAGAACCCGGAGTGGAGACCTGACGAGCGCCGTCAAACGCCCCCGAATGGAAAACTGCATGGGGTGCGGCGTAATGGCCCGAAAAACGCCGCGCTGACCTGCGACTGCTGGAGCACCCTCTACGTTCCCTCTCCGTTTTTATCCGCCTGACGGAGAAGCGACGGGAAGATTCTTAGGTACCGACGGAACGTCGCTCGGAGATACGTGTGGCTGTCAAAACACACCGATCTTACCTTGGAGACCAGTTCCCCGATCAGGCCGTTCCAGGTTCCGTCGGCTTGCTGGCTGCCGTATTTGTGATCGGGGGCCACGTAGATCTCGTACTTGAAACCCAGATAGGTAGAGAGGGCGTCTAGAACATCGATGGAGAACCCCTGGTATTTCTTGGGCTTGCCCAGCACATTTTCTGACACCATGACGAACGGTTCCTCCTAAAAAGGAAAGAAAAAACAACATCCGGTCATTATTCAGGTGGCAGACTAAACAATCTATATAAACACTCTCTAGTTCACATGCTCAATATACATGCTCATTACAGGCCACGCCCCCTTCTTGCTCCATCATTTACATTTACATTTGGTCATTTATTGGACGCTTTTATCCAAAGCGACTTACAAGGTGAGCACAGGGTTCATCACAACATCCCTGGAGCAATGAGGGTTAAGGTTCTTGCTCAAGGAGCCACATTGGTAACTTCAGTGGACCTGGGATTTGAACCCACAACCTTCAGATTGATAGCCCAATGCCCTGACCACTGAGCTACCACGCCCTCTCCTCATCTATCTCCTCCACTTACCGTATAGACGGACTTTGTAGTTCTACAATTCCAGACTGTAGTCCATCTGTGTTCTCTGTTCTCTATTGGTAAGGACGATCCACCAGCCAAATGATACCTGTTCTGTGTTGCTCCTGACCAATAGAGAACAGAGAACCAACAGGGGACTAACAACAACACAGATGGACTTTGTACTTTTATAATTCCAGACTGTAGAGTCCATCTGTGTTGTGTTGTTGTTAGTCTTATCCTAAGTCAAGCTTATGTTCTAAGCTCATCTTCAGTTAGTCTGAAGCTGCTGTATCATCAGTGTAACTGCAGATGAAGTAATCAGATCACGTGCTTTTTGTTTTGTTTTTGGAAATGTTTCCTCGGAACTTATAATGTGATTTCATTTGAAGTGCGAGCCGACGGCGTGGAACGTGATTTAAAGGCTTAACGTCGCTTCACTTTAACCTGCTCATTCTGAGTGCTGCCGCTATTCTCCACCGAGTCAGGAGGGCATTAAGGCGTTGTCACCTTCGATAACCCGTAAGTACGGGAAAGACGTCAGGCTGCCTTCGCCGTCATGGGAGTTGAGGTCTGGAGATGAGTGCAGGCTTCCAGCATGATGGAAACAGTTTGGGGAAGGCCTGTTTCTGTTCCTGAAGATCCCCGGTTTCATTCTTGGTCCCAACAAGTTCCTTGGCTGAAGTGCCCTTGATCAAGGCACCTAACCCTAATTGCTCCCTGGGTGCCTTGTGTGCTCACTTCACACTCAGTGTGTGTGTTATTACACGGATGGGTTAAATGTGGAGAACACACTCCTCTGTGTGGGAGTATAGGAACCTTCAGAGGAACTCTTAAAGCTTTGGGAGGTTCCTGTGGGACAGAGTCAGGAGGGCATTAAGGCGGTCACCTTCGATAACCCGTAAGTACGGGAAAGACGTCAGGTTGCCTTCGCCGTCATGGGAGTCGAGGTCTGGAGGTGAGTGCATGCTTCCAGCATGATGGAAACAGTTTGGGGAAGGCCTGTGGTTGGCTTGGTGTTGGGGTTAAGAAACCAGCATTGTGACCATTCCCGGTCCCACCAAGTACTCTGGCTGAAGGGCCCTTGATCAAGGCACCTAACCCTAATTGCTCCCTGGGTGCCTTGTGGGCTCACTTCACACTCCTCTGTGTGACTACTAAAGGCAAACTAGATCACTTTTAAAGTTGAACCTTTTTTTGTAGGAACCTTCAGAGGAACTCAAAGCTTTAGGAGGTTCCTGTGGACATGAGTCTTGAGGGCATCGATAACCCGTAAGTATGGGAAAGAAGTCAGGCTACCTTTGCCGTCATGGGAGTCGAGGTCTGGAGATGGGTGCAGGCTTCCAGCATGATGGAAACAGTTTGGGGAAGGCCTGTGGTAGGCTTGGGGTTGGGGTTGAGAAACCAGCATTATGACCATTCCCGGTCCCACCAAGTACTCTGGTTGAAGGGCCCTTGATCAAGGCATCTAACCCAATTGGTCCCTGGGTGCCTTGTGTGCTCACTTCACACTTAGTGTGTGTATGAGTATTAAAGGCAAAATAGATCAATTTTAAAGTTGAACCTGTAAAAGTTAGTTGGTTGCGTTTGTAGGAACCTTCAGAGGAACTCAAAGCTTTGGGAGGTTCCTGTGGAACCGAGTCATGAGGGCATTAAGGCGTTGTCACCTTCGATAACCCGTAAGTACGGGAAAGACGTCAGGCTGCCTTCGCTATCATGGGAGTGGAGGTCTGGATATGAGTGCATGCTTCCAGCATGATGGAAACAGTTTGGGGAAGGCCTTTTTTTGTTCCTGAAGATCCCCGGTTTCATTCCTGGTCCCAACAAGTTACCTGACTGAAGTGCCCTTGATCAAGGCACCTAACCCAATTGCTCCCTGGGTGCCTTGTGTGCTCACTTCACACTCAGTGTGTGTGTTAATACACGGATGGGTTAAATGTGGAGAACACATTCCTCTGGTATGGCAAAAGTTGAACCTGAAAGTTAAAGCTGGTTGCATTTGTAGGAACCTTCAGAGGAACACTTAAAGCTTTGGGAGGTTCCTGTGGACATGAGTAACGAGGGCATTAAGGCGTTGTCACCTCCGATGAACGGTAAGGAAGGGAAAGAAGTCGGGCTGCCTTTGTTATCGTGAGAGTCGAGTTCTGGACCCGTTACAGCTCAGGGATTCAGAAAAACATCTACGAGTTTAATTCAGACCAGAACAGAACGTGGAGATGATTACGACCAGATCCACCGCAACAGGGCAGGCAGACCTACACTCTACATTTCCATCCATCCATCATCTTCAGCTTTATTCTCTACTAGGGTCACGGGGGGGTCCCCATGCCCATTCAGGGGAGAACGTTTCGGGCGCTGGGCATATAGACCCAGGACAGGGCGCCAATCCATCGCTGGGCACACACTCACTCACACAAACACACTCTATATGGGGCAATTTGGAGAATTCTATTGACCTTGATCCATGTTTTTGGACTGTGGGAGGAAACCGGAGAACCCGGAGGAAACGCACACGGACTCGGGGAGAACATGGAAACTCCACCCAGATTGGGAGTCGAACTCGGAATCCCTAGTGCTGAGAGGAGAACATGCTAAACCACTAAGCCACCGTGCCACCCCACTCTACATTTATTCTCTATAAAATATGTTTTATGTATTTTTTAGTCTCTAGAACGAATTCATTGGATTCACATTGAATAAAATCGATTTGGGTAGAGGATAAAGCGGAACATAATGGAACCCACCGTGGGGCGGCACAGTGGCTTAGTGGTTGGCATGTTCTCCTCTCAGCACTAGGGATTCCCAGTTCGAATCCCAATCTGGGTGGAGTTTCCATGTTCTCCCCGTGTCCGCGTGGGTTTCCTCCGGGTTCTCCGGTTTCCTCCCACAGTCCAAAAACATGGATCAAGGTCAATTGAACGCTCCAAATTGCCCCATATAGAGTGTGTCTGTGTGAGTGAGTGTGTATCCAGTGATAGATTGGCTGGGTCTATCTGCCCAGTGCCTGAAACGTTCTCCCCTGGATGGGGGAACCCCCCTGTGACCCTAGTAGAGGATAAAGCAGAAGATAATGGATGGATGGACTCCGCTGTAATGTTTATGATCAGTACTCGGTCAGCATCTCTTTCCTTTTGGTCCGGCCGTTTTTCTTTTTGGAGATTAAATAAATAAAAGAACGTTATAAAGCTCAGAGCTGATTTTAGGTCCACACAGGGTTCTACAGTCTGTCTGCGCTGAACGAGCCAGTGAGACAGATGGAGACAGACACCGTCTCCGAGGGTTACTAAAACCAAAGCACGGAGGCTATTCTGAGGGCTGAGGATGATGCGATTTGGAACAAGTTTGACCCAAGGGCCTTATTGTGCCCCGTAAAAGGTCTTCAGATACGGTCACACTCCGGTCTAATGGCTCAGGAGGAAATGTGAAGGTCATCCAGAAAAAAACGTCTGTCTTCAAGAGGTTTATATTAATTCAGCGGGCTGCACAGAACCCGAAACACGTTCAGGACGTGGTTTTGAATAATGAGCACAATGACGGACGACTCATTCATTATAACCCTTCATAAGGCGACACTGTCGGTCGCAGGTTTGTGGTTAAGGGACCAGCTGCTGGATTCCTCCCACAGACCAAAAACATGGATTCAAGGTGAATTTGTCACCCTCATCAGTCGCTGGTGGTACTGCCGGCGCTTAGGGGTGGTTCATCAGCGCCCCCTATTGGACCCGGTTTGTCGTTAGTGTTGACCTGTTGCAACCGTGTGAGTTCTTTTGTTCTGGTAAACCCGTTTAATCCGGTTTAGCTGTGTTTTCCCCGTCATGTGACTTTCCTATATGTTAAAATGCCCAGCCTTTTCCCCGTTGGAAAATTTTTTTTTTGAGTTAATATATATATATACATACATATATATATATATATTATATGGTTGCTTAGTGGTTAGCATGTTCTCCTCTCAGCACTAGGGATTCCCGGTTCGAATCCCGATCTGGGTGGAGTTTCCATGTTCTCCCCGTGTCTGCGTGGGTTTCCTCCGGGTTCCCCGGTTTCCCTCCACTGTCCAATAACATGGATTCATGGTAAATCAAATGCTCTATATTGCCCCATATAGAGTGTGTCTGTGTGAGTGAGTGTGTGTCCAGCGATAGATTGGCATCCTGTCCTGGGTGTAACTGCCCATTGCCCAAAACGTTCTCCCCTGGATGGGCATGGGGAACCCCCCCCGTGACCCTAATATAGGATAAAGTGGAAGATAATGGATGGAAAATATAAATATATATATATATATATATATATATATATAATTATTATATACATTTTATATGCTGCTATATTTATATATTTTATATTCTATATTTATATCTATTGTATACCACTTTTTTATATATAGTGTATATATATATTCTTAAATTTATTTTCTATAATGTATATACATACAATATATTTAAATTATATGTATTTATATTTGTAGTTGTATATTATATATTAGATATATTCATAGCTGTTTATTATTATATTTCACAAATCTATATACTGTATTAAAAAAAAAAAATAAAAAAAAAAATCTTATTTTTATCTTTAAAATTTAAATTTATAACTTTAAAATAACAGGTTAATCGGGGTCTGTGACCCATAATTTTTTTCTTATCTCATGTACCAAATGTGATATTAATGATACAATTTTCTTGAATCTTGAAGTGTCCTGTTGCATGCTATGGCTGTGTGTGTGTGTGTCCCCCGGTGTCTTCTGCATTAAAAACGACACTTAAACCTTCAACATTCTGGATTCTGTCCAGAATCGGCTGCTACAGCGTCTGCTTAATAACACACTGTAATGATCGATTAATAAAGAGCTGAGTGAAACACGAATCTGTGTGCCACTTGCAGTCTGTCTTCTGACATCTGCAATATTAATTTAATAAATCAAGCCTTCAGAACTGAACAAATACTCCATTTGTTAGTCTGTTTGACTCGCGGCGCTTTGTTTTTACTAACAAGGCTTTGAATGAGTTTGTAATGTCAATAAAAACTCAGAATAACAGACGTGCTGAAGGGCGGCAACGCGGTCAGAGTGACGGGAGAAGTGGACCTCATTAAAAATACACGTTACAATCAGCCAACAACGAATCAGAGCTGAACCCGCCCCTTTCCAAACCGCTGCCGCCAGTTGCCCCTGTTGAAGGACGGGACCTGAACGTAAGGCACTTGTGCACCTTGCGTTGTTTCAGTGTGTGTTGAGACGTTTTTATTGAAGTTCAAGTTCGGCGGCACGGTGGCTTAGTGGTTTAGCATGTTCTCCTCTCAGCACTAGGGATTCCCGGTTCGAATCCCCATCTGGGTGGAGTTTCCATGTTCTCCCCGTGTCCGCGTGGGTTTCTTCCGGGTTCTCCGGTTTCCTCCCACATTCCAAAGACATGGTTCAAGTGAATTGAGTTCTCCAAATTGCCCCATATAGTGTGTGTTTGTGTGCATATCTGTGTGAGTGTGTGCCCAGCGATAGATTGTTGTCCTGTCCTGGGTCTATCTGCCCAGAGCCTGAAACGTTCTCCCCTGGATGGGCATGGGGAGATAATGAATGAATGAAAAGTTCAAGTTATTTATTTATATAGCGCTTTTTACGGGCGACACGGTGGCTTAGTGGTTGGCATGTTCTCCTCTCAGCACTAGGGATTCCCGGTTCGAATCCCCATCTGGGTGGAGTTTCCATGTTCTCCCCGTGGGTTTCCTCCGGGTTCCTCCCACAGTCCAAAAACATGGATCACGTCAATTGAGTTCTCCAAATTGCCGCATATAGAGTGTGTGTGTGTGTGTGTGTGTGTGAGTGAGTGTGTGCCCAGCGATAGATTGGCGCCCTGTCCTGGGCGTATCTGCCCAGCCCCAAAACGTTCTCCCCTGGATGGGCATGGGGAACCCCCCCCCCCCCCCCCCCCGCGACCCTAATAGAGGATAAAATGGAAGATAATGAATGAATGAAGAGCTTTTTACAACAGTACATTGTCACAAAGCAGCTTTACAGAATGTAAAGACTTTAAACCTCCAAAGAGCAAGCCGAAACGACAGTGGCAAGACAAAACTCCCGGTTATGTTGTTATTTAAGGAAGAAACCTTGGGAGGACCAAGACTCAGTGGGGGGGACTCATCCTCCTTGAGCGGCACACACACACACACACACTGCGTGGTGTGCAGCCCTGTACACGGCGCCCGGGGAGCAATTGGCGTCATCAATTGACCTTGATCCATGTTTTTAGACTGTGGGAGGAAACCGGAGAACCCGGAGGAAACCCACGTGGACACGGGGAGAACATGGAAACTCCACCCAGATTGGGATTGGCGCCCTGTCCTGGGTGTATCTGCCAAGCGCCAAAAAACGTTCTCCCATGGATGGGCATGGGGAACCACCACTCACCCGTGACACTAGTAGAGGATAAATCAGAAGATAATGGATGGATAGAAGGAAACCCACTCGGACACGGGGAGAACATGCAAACTCCAAGCGGATTGGGATTCGAACCGGGAATCCCCAGCACTGAGTGGAGAACATGCTACCCACTAAGCCACCTGGTTTCAGGTCAGTTGAATTCTCCAAATTGCCCCATATAGAGTGTGTCTGTGAGTCCACTGATAGACAGGACGCCAATCTATCTGCCCAACGCCCCAAACGTTCCCTGGGATTTGGGCCAACAGAATAACATTCCCCCACCACCAAACTTGGTGGTGGGGGAATGTTATTCTGTTGGCCCAAATCCCAGGGAACGTTTGGGGCGTTGGGCAGATACCCAGGACGGGATGGGGCAGCACCCGTCACACACCACACGCACCCCGTTTGGAAAAGCTGAGTCGGTGAAAAGCTCCACCACGCCGGCGTTGATTTTTCATATTCTCTTAATAAATCCCCGCCGGCAGACGGCGGGTTTCGGCGCGGAGCGGCAGATTTATCATGCAGTGGGGGCTTTATTGACTGCACGCCGCCTGCACATTAAGCCAGCGAGTTCTAATCCTGACCCCCCCCCCCCCTCGCTCAATAAGCTATTAGTGGGAATGTGGCCCTACATGCCGAGGCGTACGGCGGCGAGGAGGCGCCATCTATCAGAGCCTCTCAGAGGAGGCGGAACGCCCGGAACCTCCTGCGTCACCGCGCTCGCCGTATCACGCATGTAAACTTAAACTTAAAGCCCCCCCCGCCTCCGGTTTGCGTACATCAGGAGCGATCAAATCAGGTCACATGACGCCATCGTTAAAGACAATTTAATTAAACACTTCAATAGAAATATATTAACGACGTGATGGTTTTTCCTACAGAGCAATTAGTCCTCCACGTCTAACCCATTGGGGTGGCATGGTGGCTTAGTGGTTGGCATGTTCTCCTCTCAGCGCTAGGGAGTCCCGGTTCGAATACCATTCTGGGTGGAGTTTCCATGTTCTCCCCGTGTCTGCGTGGGTTTCCTCCGGGTTCTCCGGTTTCCTCCCATCCATCCATTATCTTCCGCTTTCCCCATGCCCATCCAAGGGAGAACGTCTTGGGCGCTGGGCAGATAGACCCAGGACAGGACAGCAATCCATCACTGGACACTCACTCACTCACACAGACACACTCTATATGGGGCAATTTGGAGAACTCAATTGACTTGATCCATGTTTTTGGACTGTGGGAGGAAACCGGAGAACCCGAAGGAAACCCATGCGGACACGGGGAGAACATGGAAACTCCACCCATGTTGGGATTCGAACTAATTGTTGTAATTTAGTCAAAATGTAAAACATTACAATTAATTAATTGTAAGAGCGCCTTAATTTTGTCAAGACAACATCCATTCATTATCTTCCGCTTTATCCTATATTAGGGTCGCGGGGGGGTTCCCCATGCCCATCCAGGGGAGAACGTTTCAGGCGCTGAGCAGATACACCCAGGACAGGACGCCAATCCATCACTGGGCACACACTCACTCACACATACACACTCTATATGGGGCAATTTGAAGAATTCAATTGACTTGATCCATGTTTTTGGACAGTGGGAGGAAACCGGAGAACCCGGAGGAAACCCATGTGGACATGGGAAGAACATGGAAACTCCACCCGGGAATCCCTAGAGCTGAGAGGAGAACATGCTAATAATAACTAAACCACTGTGACACCTGGTTTTGTCCCACAGTCCAAAAACATGGATGCCAATCCATCAGTGGGACAACACACAAAAACACACACACACACTCACCAACACACGCGCACAATTTCTGAGCAGCCAATTCACCTTGAATCCATGTTTTTGGGTGGCGGAATTAAACCGGAGAATCCAAAGAACCCCACGAAGACATGGGGAGAACATCATTTAGACCCTGACTATGTTCCATGACGCTTTGATTGATGGTCTTTGCTTTTGTCCCTACTCGTTTTAAAATCCATTCATTATCTTCCGCTTTATCCTCTATTAGGGGCGGGGGGGGGTTCCCCATGCCCATCCAGGTGAGAACGTCTCAGGTGCTGGGCAGATAGACCCAGGACAGGACACCAGACAGTGGACACACACTCACACACAAACAGACTCTATATGGGGCAATTTGGAGAATTTACTTGACCTTGGTCCATGTTTTCGGACTGTGGGAGGAAACCGGAGAACCCGGAGGAAAACCACGCTGACACGGGGAGAACATTGAAACTCCACCTGATGGGGATTCGAACCAGGAATCCCTAGCTCTGAGAGGAGAACATGCCAACCACCAAGCCACCGTGCCGCCCTTGTTTTATAATGTCTTAATTAATAAAACTCCAGACTACAGAACCTAAACTACGGTCAGTGAGAGTAGAACTGAGATGGTGTTCCTAATAAAATTTCCAGTGAGAACTCCGATATTCCCAATAATTATTCCCAATAATGCCACGTCTTCTTGTACCTGCAGGTTCCACACCCTGTATCTGCAGAACTCTGGGTTGATCCTGCGATTTCAGAAACAGAATAAACCCCGACGTCCTGGTTCTGCGTGGAGAACACTGCGTTTAGCGTGATTCAGACGAACCTGACGTTCAGAATGACACGAGATGGAGCAGGTGTCTGTGAGGAGTGACGGGATTCGCGAGGCGTCACGTCAATCCATCACATCACTGCAGAACCAAGGGCCTGAACCACAAACGAGCCGAGAACCGGAGGCATCAGAAAAACCGGAGGCATCAGAAGAACCGGAGGCATCAGAAGAACTCAGGTGGTTAATCTCAAACCAACTCCCGAGACTCCAATTGGTGCCGCAGGCAACGAGAAGTGCTGAAATCTCGATATAGAACGTTCAAATCCCACGCACGTCTCCTTAATGAGCGCAGACGGGGCGTTACGAGGCGGAGGGGTCACGAACGCCGCCACACTGTGGTGGAAAAAAGAAAAACACGGCCGACAATCGTTTAGGACCAGATAAAAGTCAAGAGAGGAGAAGGTTTGAGGAGCTCCATGGATGTGCTGGAGCAGAAGGTCCTGCTCGAAGCTTCAGAGATGGATCAGGAACGACGCAGAACGCGCGTGGAAGGTTTCAGGTTCGAACTCCGCCCGCATCATATAAATAAACACAGAAATAAACAGATCGAAACGCGTTTCAGTGAGTTTCAGCTTAAAAGGGTTCTTTGAGATGAAGAACATTGAGATGGAAGTAGCTCAGTCTCCTCGGAGCGCGGCCTGGGGCCCTTCTGAGTGATGTTGGCATGTTCTTCTATCGTCCTCGTTATGTAAATCGGGTGATGTTCTCATTGCATCTCATTATCCTTCAGTTTATACCTCGCTCAGACACACAAACACTATATAGGGGCAATTTAGAGCAGCAAATACACCTTGAATCCACATTTTTGGACTGTGGGGTGAAACCAGAGAACCTCGGAGTAAACCCCTGTGGACATGGGGAGAACATGGAAACTATGATCTACCCATCCATCCATTATCTTCAGCTTTATCCTATATTAGGGTCGCAAGATGGTTCCCCCTGCCCATCCAGGGGAGAACGTTTCAGGCACTGGGCAGATTCACCCAGGACAGGGTGCCAATCTTACGCTGGACACACACTCTATATGGGGCAATTTGGAGAACTCAATTGACCTTGATCCATGTTTTTGGACTGTTGGAGGAAACCGGAGAACCCGGAGGAAACCCACATAGACATGTGGGAGAACATGAAAACTCCATCCAGATCCATGGATGTGTCTAATAGCGTGCGCAAGGAGTGAGACAGGGTTTAAAAACTCACCACTGCCTCTGAAACAGCGCCACCACTAGGACATTACTGTCACTGCAGTACAGAGAACCATCCACCAGCCGTATAATACCTCCTCTAATCAGAGAACAAAGTGAAGCGGACTAATAGAGTATGTAGAGACAGAGATGGACTACAGAATGGTACTATAGAACTACAAAGTCCATCTGCATGATGAGTGGAACTGATGTTCTAACCCTGCTGCAGTACCTAATAAAGTGGCCGGTGAGTGTACAGGTCTTTACAGAGAGACGGGTTCATAGAGACCACACCTACCAGAACAGTCACGATCCGTAACACCACACCACGCATGTTGTTCTCCAGTTTGCGGTCCGAGAGCGTTCCGTTCAGACCGTGGACCGGATCCCAGGTTGCCAGCTAAAGGAAAAAGAAACAAAGAGCAGATTAATTATATTCTATGAAGGTTCCATGCAGGACATTTCCTGCGAGAACATTTCCTGCAGAACACTGGCGCTGCGACCAATCAGAAACGAATATGAGGAGGAAAGCGATGAGTCATCAAAAAAGACTTTATAACCAATAAACACGTTCTCTAATAAAACGCTGCTAATTAAATCCAAAATGTAATCGGTTTGTGTGGAGTGTGAAACCATCCATCCATCCATCCATTATCTAGGGTAAACTAGGGTCGTGGGGGGGTTCCCCATGTCCCAGGGGAGAACGTTTCGGAGGCTGGGCAGATACACCCAGGACAGGATGCCAATCTATCACTGGGCACACACTCACTCACACAGACACACTCTATATGGGGCAATTTGGAGAATTCAATTCACCTTGAATCCATGTTTTTGGACTGTGGGAGGAAACCGGAGAACCCACACAGATTGGGATTCGAACCTGGATCCCCAGTGCTGAGAGGGGGGGATTATTTTCCATCCATTACCTTCCACTTCATCCTCTATTAGGGTCATGGGGGGGGTTTCCCCATGCCCATTCGGGGGGGGGGGGGGGCATTTTGGGCGCTGGGCAGATACACCCAGGACAGGACGCCAATCTATCACTGGACACACACTCACTCACACAGACACACTCTATATGGGGCAATTTGGAGAACTCAATTGACCTTTATCCATGTTTTTGGACTGTGGGAGCAAACCGGAGAACCCGAAGGAAACCCACACGGACACGGGGAGAACATGGAAACTCCACCCAGCTTGGAATTCAAACTGGGAATCCCCAGCGCTGAGAGGAGAACATGCTAAACCACTAAGCCACCATGCCGACATTAGAACAATTATATTGTTCTAAAATAATGAGATAAATAATAAAAGCAGAATCGTTCACGTCATGATGCCATCACAGTCCAACCAATCAGCAATCAGCTACAACCTGTGTGTGATGTTCTCAATCGAAAATAAAGGTGGAACCATCAAGAACACGACGTGCGCCGCCACACCAGAGATCAAACGCACAGTACGTCAGCTCGCAGCATCCGCACTCGCGCAGCGACCATGAGGCAGCATTCTCATTACCTCGCTGCACTCAGAACATCATAAACCTCAGACCTGCTCATGACGGAGAACACACACACAGCACATAAATAAAGAACCTCAAAGAACCAAACCATGAATTTAGATCCACAGTTCCACCCGGAACAGAACTTTATACCCAGCACCCCCTTCTTGCTCCATCATCCATCTCCTCCACTTATCATACAGATGGACTTTGTAGTTCTATAATTCCAGACTGTAGTCCATCTGTGTTCTGTGTTGTTGTTCATCCCCTGTTGGTTCTCCATCACAGAACAGGTATCATTTGGGTGGTGGATTGTTGATTGTCGGTTCTGCAGTGACACTGATGCGGTGAGGGGGTTAGTTTGTCGTTTCATTTCTCCACCTCAGTGACACTGCTGGGATAGGACTAATGCCCCCACCCAATAACCCCTGCTCTGTGGTGGTACTATTGGGGTTCTGACCATTAGAACAGAGTACACAGTATGTACTGTAGAACACACGCAGATGGACTACAGAGTGGAATTGTAGAACTACAAAGTCCATCTTTACAGGACGTGGAACTGAGAACACGGACAAAACATCCAAACATGAATCGCTGGCTACAGAATAATTATTCATTCATTCATTATCTTCTGTTTTATACTCTACTAGGGTCTCGGGGGTTTGGGGGGGTTCCTCATGCCCCATGAGAGAACGTCTCGGGCGCTGGGTAGATACTCCCAGGACAGGGCGCCAATCCATTGCTGGGCACACACTCACTCATACAGACACTCTATATGGGGCAATTTGGAGAATTTACCTTGATCCATGACACTGCTGGGATAGGAATAATGCAAGAAATAATACCACACCCACACATAGCACATAAGGACTAATGTGCATTAGGAAACATTGCAGTCACACAGACACACTCTATATGGGGCAATTTGAGAATTCAATTGACCTTGATCCATGTTTTTAGACTGTGGGAGGAAACCAGAGAACCCGGAGGAAACCCACGCGGACATGAGGAGAACATGGAAACTCCACCCAGATTGGGATTCGAAACGGGATCCCCAGCACTGGGGGGGGGGGGGGGGAATCCTATTTTTCCACATACACAGACATATATGGGGCAATTTGGAGAATTGACCTTGATTCATGACATTGCTGGTATAGGAATAATGCACGAAATAATGCCCCCCCCCCCCCACACACACACACACAGGCCATAAGGACTAATGTGCATTAGGAAACATTGCAGTCACACAGACACACACTATATGGGGCAATTTTGAGAATTCAATTGGACTTGATCCATGTTTTTGGACTGTGGGAGGAAACCGGAGAACCTGGAGGAAACCCATGCGGACACGAGGAGAACATGGAAACTCCACCCAGATGGGGATTCAAACCGGGAATACCTAGCGCTGAGAGGAGGGGGATCCTTTATTTTATATACTCTATATGGGGCAATTTGGAGAACTGACCTTGATTCATGACACTGCCGGGATAGGAATAATGCACCCACCAAATAATACCACCCCCCCCCCCCCCCCACACACACACACACACACACACACACACAAAGGACTAATGTGCATTAGGAAACATTGCAGTCACACAGACACACACTATATGGGGCAATTTTGAGAATTCAATTGGACTTGATCCATGTTTTTGGACTGTGGGAGGAAACCGGAGAACCCGGAGGAAACCCACACGGACACGGGGAGAACATGGAAACTCCACCCAGATGGGGATTCAAACCGGGAATCCCTAGCACTGAGAGGAGGGGGATCCTTTATTTTATACACTCTATATGGGGCAATTTGGAGAACTGACCTTGATTCATGACACTGCCGGGATAGGAATAATGCACCCACCAAATAATACCACCCCCCCCCCCCCCCCCACACACACACACACACACACACACACACACACAGGCCATAAGGACTAATGTGCATTAGGAAACATTGCAGTCAGTGGAAATCTGCGTGCGTTAAACATAAATCCTCGAGTATGGAAATGCAAACGAGCAATTTAAAGAAGAAATAAATAAATAAAAGAGGAAAGAGCGTCAGAGTGATGAGCACGCGGCTGAAGTGGATGCTGTTTAACAAAAACATCACGGCGCGACATCCGAAAAGGCCGCCGAGCACTTCCTGCTGCACATTTGCATAATGGCTGGACTTGGATTACACAAAGTGGAAAAGCAAGCACTTCCCATAATGGCTGAGCAGTAAGTCTTTTTAACTCCTCCTGACAATGACGGCACTGAAAGGCCCACGCCACCGCGCTCCGCCACCGCGCTCCGCCACGCGCTCCGCCACCGCGTGCCCGCTCACACGCGTTAAGAGGCGCCTCAGACGCACAAAAATCATCTAATACTGAATTCCGCTGGAGAAAGGAACCAAAAGCATCGGGGACAAAAACAAAGACGGAAAGACTTCTGAGGAGAACATGTTAAGGCGTGTTAGATGTTCAATAAACGGCCTCGGAGATGCAGGTTGTTCCAAACAGATTTTAATGCAAGTTACTGAATAGACAACCAAGTGTACAGAAAAATCATCAACAGCGGGCAACCACCATTGATGAGAGCTCTGACCCTCGAAGATCCAGCTTCGGTTTATAAACCTTAGGAGGGCCGTCCTTTTCCTATGTATGTGCATAAGCAGTCCTTCGTCTTGATGAGAACATCCTCTTAAACATCTCAAACATCTCCACCATCTGGTCCTGCTTCCTGCCTCCTCCTAGGGCATGGACTTAAGGCAGTGCTTCTCAAATAGTGGGGCGCGCCCCCCTGGGGGGGCACAGTGCGGTGCCTGGGGGGGCGCATAACAAGATATCACAGAGCAAGTGATATTACAGTGGGTTGCAAAAGTATTCATACCCCTTGAACTTTTCCATATTTTGTCACATTACAACCACAAACAAATATATTTCACTGGAATTTAATGTGAAAGACCAACACAAAGTGGTATACAATTGTGAAGTGGAAGGAAAATTATACATGAATCAACATTTTTTTTACAAATAAAAAACTGAAAAGTACGACGTGCAAAAGTATTCAGCCCCCTTTTCCCTGAGTGCAACCAATTGCATTCAGAAGTTGCCTGATGAGTGCTAATGACTCAAAAGGGTCCTCCTGTGTGTAATCTAATCTCAGTACAAATACAGCTGCTCCGTGACGGCCTCAGATGTTGGTTAAGAGAATATTGGGGAGCAAACAGCATCATGAAGTCCAAAGAACACACCAGACAGGTTAGGAATATGGTTTTGGAGAAGTTTAAAGCAGGCTTAGGTTATAAAAAGATTTCCAAAGCTTTGAACATCTCACGGAGCACTGTTCAATCCATCATCCGGAAATGGAAAGAGTATGGCACCACAGTAAACCTGCCAAGACAAGGCCGTCCACCTAAACTTACAGGCCGAACAAGGAGATCACTGATCAGAGAGGCAGCCAAGAGGCCCATGGTGACTCTGGATGAAATGATGAAATTCCCCCACCTGAGCTGTGGCTCTCTGCATTTCATCCAGAGTCACCATGGGCCTCTTGGCTGCCTCTCTGATCAGTGATCTCCTTGTTCGGCCTGTAAGTTTAGGTGGACGGCCTTGTCTTGGCAGGTTTACTGTGTAAATTCCAGTGAAATATATTTATGTTTGTGGTTGTAATGTGACAAAATATGGAAAAGTTCAAGGGGTATGAATACTTTTGCAACCCACTGTAAGTGTAATGAACAAACCCTCAACAGACAACATGGAGAAATATTTAACAGAGATGATTAGAGAAAAGCGGAGATAATGAGACCAACAAAAGTGAACCGAAAGTTAAAACGAGGAAATTTGTCGAAGTGTATGTAACGCTTGGCTTCACGGTAACTGAGGTGGGAGACGAAGAAAGACCGGCGTGTCTTCTGTGTCTTTAAATGTTGTCAGCGGACAGCGTGAAGCCAAATAAATTAAGGCGTCACTTAAAGACATTACACCCCGATCACGCTGATAACCGCTTGAGTTTTTTAAATCGAAAACGTGACGCGTATAACCAGCAAATATTAATGCTTTAAGAAAGCTGCTTCAGAAAAGCTGTGCTGTAAAACGGGCGCATTAGAGACATTAGTTCCGATTTCCTCATTTTGATTAAAAAAAAAAAAAAAAACAGCACAAATTGTCGTATTCATTTTAGTTTTGTAGGTTAAAGTGTTAATAAATTGTGCTCCTGAATTAATATTTCTGATGAATTTGAATTTATTATTATTTATTAATTTTATTTAATTTCATTTTTCAGTATCAAATGCCCGTCAGTTCAAAAATGTTTCTGGTTTAAATAAGGATTTCATTCGTTTCTGTTACAAACTAAAAAACAAAGTTAATAAAATGTTTCTTTGTTCTAAGTTGATCTATATTTCTTTCTTTTTTTTCTTTATTGTTAATAAGGAGACGTTGTTATGAAAGAGTTGTACTTAGAACAAATTTATAGACAAATGATACTACAGTGGGCGTGTAAAAATACTTTTTCATCCCATTTTGTCATGTACGGGGGGGGGGATGTGGGGGGGGGGGGGGGGGGGGGCGCAAAAAGTTCACTTCTTCCTAGGGGGGGCTTAACAGAAAATAATTGAGAATCACTGACTTAAGGCCTGTTTCTATCGACTGTCCCATCGGTCAAATTTCTCCCGCCCAACTTGCGACCGGATATCCATGTCTTTCACACACTAATTCCACCGTTGACATTTCATCAGTATCTTGCGACAGTGAACCAGCTGATCAATCCATCAGGAATTACTAAATATTGTTTCAGAGTAAATTTAGTAAAAAACCTCACAGGCGCTTTGTGATTTTGTGTCCGTCTGTTTATCCATCAGCGCTATTGGCATCTTTACATTTCACGTAGATTTGGGATGTTCTCCTGCTCGGGTCTCTGAATGAGGTCACGGGTGAAACGGATGCATGGCGGGGGGGGCTCACTGTAGCCACGTAGCTCGCGGCTGATTGGCCGAGAGCAGCCGCTCATGTCCTGAGTGCAGGGACGGTGCCGCACACTCGCTCAGAGGGCAGCAAACATAGGGGGCAACACACAGAGGGCGGTTCACATGAGGGTGATGCACATGGGGGCGACACACAGGGGGTGGTAGTGTATAAACATAGGGTGCAATTAGAGGGCAGAAAACATAGGGGGCAACACACAGAGGGTGGCATACATAAGGGGCAGTGCACATAGAGGGCAACCACACATAAAAAGGGCAGCAAACACAGGGGGCAACACACATAGGGGGCGGTTCACATGAGGGGGCAAAAAAAAGGGTGATGCACAGGGGTTGGCACACATAGGGGGCAGTGCACATGGAGCCAGACAAGACTGCCACACACACACACATGCATACACACATGAATATACACACACACACTAATTACGCATACTGTTTAAGGGACACACACACACACAGACCGTCATGCACACACATGCATACACACACACACACTAATTATACGTACTGTTTAAGGGACACACACACACAGACCGTTATGCACACACACACACACACACTAATTATACGTACTGTTTAAGGGACACACACACAAACGTACATACACATTTATATACATACACACATACATATATATAGAGTACACACACTTTCTTTCAAGTATTTTAAATACATACTATATAGTTCAGAATATTAGTATTTGGTATGTTCTCCTACCACATATATTTAATCCGCATACAATCTGCACAAAATGTCTTCACATGGCGACTTTGTCGGGTTTAAAGTACTGGTTTAAAAAAATTAATACAGACTGCAAAATTATATATATACATACATACACACACACACATACACACACACACACACACATTTTGCAGTCTGTATTTATTTTTTTTAAACCAGTACAGTGACCCCAACGATGTCGCCATATATATATTTTTTTATATAAACCACACATACAGTGACCCACAACACATATGTCGCCATATATAATATATATATATATATACACACATATATACACACATACATACACCACACACACACACATATATATATATACACACACACTAACTGAGAAGAGTGAACAAGTTTAACTAACTGAGAAGTGAACAAGCTGCAGATGTTCTTCAGGTTTTATTTCAAACAGTGTTCCGTAGGTTCCTCAGCACTGGAGCTCGTCACGCGTTAAACTGGTCTGATGAACCCACTCCGTCCGAAGCCGTGCCACTCGGGGGCGCCCGAGAGGGCATAAAGCCTGAATAACGATACGAGACTGCGCCATGTAGAGTCTGTGTGCTTATCTACACAGAGGCAGACCCAGGGTTCATCTCGCTTACAGACGTGCAACTCCGAGGGTTCCGTTCAGGGTGTGGAAGTAGAACGGTGCCATTAGTATGTTCTCACATCATGCTGCTGGATCTTGTGTGGCCTCGCATCAGGACCAATCTTAACATTTTCACATCTCATCGCGAGGCCCTCTGCTCTGTGTGTGTGTGTGTGTGTGTGTGTGTGTGTGTGTGTGTGTGTGACGACGTTGTCCTGAGTGCAGGTGAGGGCAAACGCGCGACGCTTCACCTGGCGCTAACAAGCAGAGTGGCAAGCCTGCAGAGATAGCTTTCCCCAATCCGCAGCGCCGCCCACATGGCAGCGGTATATGGGGTTAGGTGGGGGTGGTGGTGGGGGTGATGGGGGGGGGGGGGGGGGTGGGGGTGTAAACACCCTGGCAGGCTTATGTATCTACTGAGCACAAGTGTAGCAGCAAATAATTCCACGGTAGATCAGCCTTAAAGTTGAAGCGCGCTTCGATACGGTGGAGCTCCTCCAGCGAACGGCCCGCTTCAGTGGGCATCGTGTGACCGGCTAAAGATCGGGTGGGCGTCGGGGTCGGCGCGGCCGAGTTTACCGTCGGCGTTGGAAAGTACACGTTTGAAAACACAGTAAGTGATATTCTCGCACGTCTGCGCACCGGTGTGTTATCGCGGCGCAGCCGGGGCCTGCGCTCGGTGTCGCCGCCGCGCCGCCTCGGGCCCTCTGTAAACGCAGCCGTGGAGCTAAAGCCGACTGCGGCGCCGTCCACGGCAATGACACGCCGACAAAGCAAAACGCGGCCTGCTCCGGCTGATAGCGAGGCTTCGCCCGGTCACATGACCGACTGTCTAATTGCCATAAAGCAGCGATCTGCTCCGTCGTACGCGCCTTCGATCCGGCTCCCCCATCAGAGCGCCAGGCCATGAATATTTCACGAGTCCCCGCATGCGCCAGCGAGGAGACGTTTCGGCTGAAGTCGAGGGAAAAAAAATAAATAAATAAAATAAAAAAAATAAATTAAAAAAAAAAGACAGAAATCAGACTGCGATGGAAAAACCGAGCTGAACGGCTAAAAATAAGACGGGGACATGTCGGGACGGCCGGAGACGCTAATTATTAAGCACGTTATTTGGGAGATGGCGTGGAAATTGAATTCAAGTTAGGAAGGTAGACGTCTGACAGTTCGTGGACACGGCCTAAAGTGATACACTGACCTGTACTTACACATAGAGGAATCCGTTCTCCAGATTTAACCTATCCCTGCACTGAAATACACACACACACACACACACACTGCTAAAGTGAGCACACATGCCTGGAGCGGTGGGCAGCCCTGTACATGGTGCCTGGGAAGCAATTTATTTATATAGCACTTTTTTTTACAATAGTAAAAAATAAATAGTACACTGTCACATCAGCCTTTGAACCCCTAAAGAGCACACCGAAGAGACAGTGGCAAGACAAAACTCCCTGTTATGTTGGTATCTTAAGGAAGAAACCTTGTGAGGACCGAGGCTCAGTGGGAGACTCATCTTCCTTGAGTGGCCGGCAGCATCAACAGTGTGGGACACCAATGTACAGATGGTGTGATGATCATGTGAGTCCTATATGAGTCCAGAGAGGGCATCTTGCAGGACTGCCAGTCCAAGGGAAATCCATGTTCCATCCAGTAGTCGTCATAGCCGTAGGTCTTCGGCAGAGCCATGGATGAAGAATTGGAGTCCCCCTGTTGAAGCATATTGCCCGAATACTAGGGTTCCGGGGGGGGGGGGGGGGGGGGGGGGGGGGATGGGGGTGGGGGGGTCGGGGTCCACATATATATTCCCCATATATATATATATATCCATCTATCCATCCATTATCTTCCGCTTTATCCTCTATTAGGGTCGAGGGGGGGGGGGTCCCCATGCCCATCCAAGGGAGAACGTTTGGGCGCTGGGCAGATACACCCAGGACAGGACACCAATCCATCACTGGACACACACTCACTCACACATACACTCTATATGGGGCGATTTGGAGAATTCAATTGACCTTGATCCGTGTTTTTGGACTGTGGGAGGAAACCGGAGAACCCGGAGGAAACCCACGCGGACACAGGGAGAACATGGAAACTCCACCCAGATTGGGAGTCAATCCGAGAATCCCTAGCGCTGAGAGGAGAACATGCCAACCACTAAGCCTGGGACCTGGACATTCATTCATCCATCCATTGTCTTCCACTTTATCCTCTATTAGGGTAGCAGTGGGGTACCCCATGCCCATCCAGGGGAGAACGTTTCGGGTGCTGGGGAGATACACCCAGGACTGGACACCAATCTATCACTGGACACACACTCACACACACACATTCTATATGGGGCATTTTGGAGAACTCAATTGACCTTGATCCATGTTTTTGGACTGTGGGAGGAAACCGGAGAACCCGGAGGAAACCCACGTGGACACGGGGAGAACATGGAAACTCCACCCAGATCGGGATTCGAACTGGAGAATCCCTAGTGCTAAGAGGAGAACATGCTAATCACCAAGCCTGGGACATTACTAAATAAAAAAAACGTGTCTTCAGGAACAAACCATCACAGAGAAACATTATTTTTGGGTGTAGTGACCATAACGGCCGTGTTTTGATGCAGTGGCCTGAGCCCGACCTCCCGACTTCCATCATGATCGGTGACACCGTCAGCAGAACTGCGGCGGCAAAGCGGAACTCACTTCATTTTAACGAGCCCCGTTACCCGGAAAGAGCGCCAGCTGCCCACAAACGAGGTTCCAAAGTGGGGCATTTGATCCATGTTTCAAATATAATTGGTGACGGCAAAACTCCCCGAAAAGTAGAGCGTCAGCAAATCACAGAACATGAGGTAAATACCTCACACGGACGCCGGAGCTAACAGACGCTTCAGAACGCTGCGACGGCGGACGGCGGTCGCTCTCTCTGGACAGGACAGCATGTCCCATTAAAGAGCTTTTTCAGGACTTATTCAGCTCTTTCAGTCGGCGCAGATGTCTTAATGAGCGTGTCCACGCGCCCGTGGGCTCGGAACCGACGCACTTCAACTAAATGAAGACGGATCTGAATGTCACCTGCAACGCGAGACGACTCTGCAGTTCTGTAAAGACTCTTTGTAATGCATTTCAGAGACGGGGGGGAAATTAAATCTGAAAAACGAACACACTGAACTTTGTTCCACGCAGGCAGATGGAGTAATTATTACAGGGTGATATCGGGCGTTCCTGATTGATCTACAGTAGAACCTCGGTTCTCGTTGACTTCCGAGATCAGCAGACTCTGTGTTCGTCCATTTTCTCTGTGAAAATTACGTCTCTGTTTTCGCCGGTGGCATTATAAATAATGAAATCTCAACATCCATCCATCCATCCATCCATCCATTATCTTCCCCTATCCTCTATTAGGGTCGCGGGGGGGTTCCCCATGCCCATCCAGGGCAGCACGTCTCGGGCGCTGGGCAGATACACCCATGACAGGACACCAACCTATCACTGGACACTCACTCACACATACACTCTATATGGGGCAATTTGGAGAACTCAATTGACCTTGATCCATGTTTTTGGACTGTGGGAGGAAACCGGAGAACCCGGAGGAAACCCACGCGGACACGGGGAGAACATGGAAACTCCACCCAGATTGGAGTTCGAACCGGGAATCCCCAGGGCTGAGAGGAGAACATGCTAACCACTAAGCCTTATTAACCACTAACCCTAATTGGATTATATTAATTGAAATAGAAACAGGTGCCCAAAACGGAGGTTCCACTGTGTATCTAATATCCTTTTATTTTGGAAATGGAACCAGAAGCTTGAAAATGCACTGAATGGAAATTGATATGTTCTTTCGTACACTGTTGGAGAGTGAGGTAGCCGACAGCTGTAAGCAATCTGACCTTGATGTAAAAATCAATCAATCAATATTCACCTTTAATCTGTCATTTCTGTAAGTGTGTATATATATATATACACACACACACACACATTCACACAGTCAGACAGTCATATTCTCACCGATACCAGATAGAGAGATATCCATCTATCCATCCATTATCTTCCTCTTAATCCTCTATTAGGGTCGCGGGGGGGGGGGGGTTCCCCATGCCCATCCAGGGGAGAACGTTTGGGCGCTGGGCAGATACACCCAGGACAGGGCACCAGATCACTCACACAGACACACTCTATATGGGGCAATTTGGAGAATTCAATTGACCTTAATCCATGTTTTTGGACTGTGGGAGGAAACCGGAGAACCCGGAGGAAACCCACGCAGACATGGGGAGAACATGGAAACTCAACCCGGATTGGGATTCGAACCCGGAATCCCAATCCGGGGTATCAGCTTGTTGTTAGTTGTCATAGCCGTAGGTCTTCAGCATAGCCATGGATGAAGAATTGGAGTTGGATGCCCTGCTCAAGGCACTCAAGGACAACCGGAGTACTTGGTGTGACCAGGAATCGAACCGGGGACCTTCAGGTCACAAGGCTGTTGAAGCCTATGATTGCCCTGAAATATTTTGTCCTCTACTAGGGTCGAGGGGGGGGGGGGGGAGGAAGCCAGAGAACCCGGAGGAAACGCACGCAGACATTGGGAGAACATGGAAACTCAACCCGGATTGGGATTCGAACCCAATCCGGGTTGTCCGGGTTGTTGTTAATGGTCATAGCCGTAGGTCTTCAGCAGAGCCATGGATGAAGAATTGGAGTTGGATGCCCTGCTCAAGGACACTCGGGGACAACCGGAGTACTTGGTGTGACCAGGAATCGAACCGGGGACCTTCAGGTCACAAGGCTGTTGAAGCCTATGATTGCCCTGAAATATTTTGTCCTCTACTAGGATCGGGGGGGGGGGAGGAAGCCAGAGAACCCGGAGGAAACGCACGCAGACATGGGGAGAACATGGAAACTCAACCCGGATTGGAATTCGAACCGGGAACCCATAGTGCTGAGAGGCAAATGTGCTAACCACTAAGCCACCGTGCCACCCCATATATATATATATATATATATATATATATATATATATATATATATATATATATATATATAAATAAATAAATAAAAACTGGTATCGGTGAGAATATGCCGCTGTATTCATCTACACTCACAAAGAACTCGGGGATGAAACGGCCGCACAGAGGCGGCGGCGGAGCACGCCGAGTCGGTTGAAACCAACAGTATATAAACCCACCGCACGTCCACACCGTTCGTCACACCTCAGAACTGCGGGCTAGTTTTAATGAGCCCAGGATTCAGGATTCGGACTGCTGCTGATGGAGATGGAGAACTGACCGATGGCAACACAGTTTATAGTCGTGATCCGGTCGCACCGATCGGCTTTAGTCAGTTGTCGTCATCGGGGAAAATGCTATATGCTAATTAACTAGCATGCTAATGGTCACAGTCACCTTCTGACAAACATTTGAACCAAAGCAGGACGTGCAGAACTAATTTGGGTTTTTAACGTTTGTTTGCGAAAACGTTCCATCTCATTATTATTAAGAACTTTAAAAGGAGGATTTGGGAGTCTTCAGAGAGGGTGTGGGGTGTGGTAGCTGAGTGAGAAGGGTGTTGGGGTTTTAATCTGAAGGTTGGGGATTAAAGTCACGAAAAAGTTATTATGTGGGCCCTCCAGCAAGGCCCTTAACCCCCGTCACTCTACCCTGTACTCTGACTTCCTGAATACAAGCATCTGCAAAATGTTGAGTTAGGTTGGGTGTACTGTGTAGTGTAGTGTAATGCAGTATAGTATAGTATAGTATGGTATGGTATAGTATGGTGTGGTATAGTGTGGTTATGGTATAGTGTGGTATGGTATAGTGTGGTATGGTATAGTATAGTATGGTATGGTATAGTATGGTGTGGTATAGTGTGGTTATGGTATAGTGTGGTATGGTATAGTGTGGTATGGTATAGTATAGTATGGTATGGTATAGTATGGTGTGGTATAGTGTGGTTATGGTATAGTGTGGTATGGTATAGTGTGGTATGGTATAGTATAGTATGGTATAGTGTGGTATGGTATGGTATAGTATAGTGTGGTATGGTATAGTATAGTATGGTATAGTGTGGTATAGTATAGTATGGTATAGTGTGGTATAGTATAGTATGGTATAGTGTGGTATGGTATAGTGTGGTATGGTACAGTGTGGTATAGTTTGGTATGGTATAGTATAGTATGGTATAGTATAGTATGGTATAGTGTGGTATGGTATAGTGTGGTATGGTACAGTGTGGTATAGTTTGGTATGGTATAGTATAGTATGGTATAGTGTGGTATAGTATAGTATGGTATAGTGTGGTATGGTATAGTGTGGTATGGTACAGTGTGGTATAGTTTGGTATGGTATAGAATAGTATGGTATAGTGTGGTATGGTATAGTGTGGTATGGTACAGTGTGGTATAGTTTGGTATGGTATAGAATAGTATGGTATAGTGTGGTATGGTACAGTGTGGTATAGTTTGGTATGGTATGGTATAGTATGGTATAGTGTGGTATAGTATAGTATGGTATAGTGTGGTATGGTATAGTGTGGTATGGTACAGTGTGGTATAGTTTGGTATGGTATAGTGTGGTATGGTACAGTGTGGTCTAGTTTGGTATGGTATAGTGTGGTATGGTACAGTGTGGTATAGTTTGGTATGGTATAGTATAGTATGGTATAGTGTGTTATAGTATAGTATGGTATAGTGTGGTATGGTATAGTGTGGTCTAGTTTGGTATGGTATAGTATAGTATGGTATAGTGTGTTATAGTATAGTATGGTATAGTGTGGTATGGTATAGTGTGGTATGGTACAGTGTGGTCTAGTTTGGTATGGTATAGAATAGTATGGTATAGTGTGGTATGGTATAGTGTGGTATGGTACAGTGTGGTATAGTTTGGTATGGTATAGAATAGTATGGTATAGTGTGGTATGGTACAGTGTGGTATAGTTTGGTATGGTATGGTATAGTATGGTATAGTATAGTATGGTATAGTGTGGTATGGTATAGTGTGGTATGGTACAGTGTGGTCTAGTTTGGTATGGTATAGAATAGTATGGTATAGTGTGGTATGGTACAGTACAGTATAGTATAGTATGGTATAGTATAGAATGGTATAGTACAATATAGTACGGTATGGTACAGTGTGGTATAGCATAGTATAGTAAATCCAGGGTATATACATGACCCCAGAGCAGTAGAACAACGTATAGCGACGCCTCGCAGTGGAACTGCAGAACGCCGTGCTTTCATTGAGGTTTTTTCGTTTGAAATGGCGAGACCGTGTTCTGACCCCCCCCCCCCCCCCCGTGTCTGATAACCTCGCGTTTTAATTAGGAGGGCAACGGAGAGTTCCACAGTCTGAAACGGAAGCACCTTCAGTGGGGGGGGGGGATGTTTAATTAAAGGTGCTGAAGTGACAGAAAACCAACGGCAATAACACTCGAGCTGCAACGCCGGCCGGCCGGCGGAACTCGACGCGTCCTCAGCGGGAAGACGAGATCAGACATCAGTTTAACCTGCGTTTCAAAAACCCCGTCCTGACGCGCAGCGGGGGATTAAAGTTCCACATCAGGGACAAACGAGGACGGGGAACCGACGGTGGGAGGAAATCAGAGACAAGAAAAGCTCTCGGATTTCACACTAGAACTTATTTAAACGTCTGCGGGAATTTCACTTCACTATTAAACACAAATACAACATTAAAATCTACAGTAAAGTTAGGCCACGCCCCCTTCCTGCTCCATCATCCATCTCCTCCAATCATCATACAGATGGACTTTGTAGTTCTATAATTCCAGACTGTAGTCCATCTGTGTTCTGTATTGTTGTTCGTCCCCTGTTGGTTCTCCATCACACATGAGGATCAGCATGAGGCTTTGTGGATCAGTCAGGATATTTAGCATATACGTTCTACCCCCCTGGGGTAAGTCACATACTCTGGGCACACGTGCTCACGTTACTCAGCGTGTGTGTTTAAGTGCAGGAGGTGAAATAGATCACGTCCTTATCGGAAACAGAACCTCCTTAACGGAACCTGCTTAAATCAACCTGCTTAACGGAACCTGCTTAACGGAACCCGCCTAACGGGACCTCCTTAATGGAACCTCCTTAACGGAAACTTCTTAAATGAACCTCCTTAAAGGAACCTGCCTAACGGAACCTCCTTAACGGGACCTCCTTAACGGGACCTCCTTAACGGGACCTCCTTAACGGGACCTCCTTAAATATACCTCCTTAAAGGAACCTGCCTAACGGAACCTCCTTAAAGGAACCTGCCTAACGGAACCTGCCTAATGGGACCTCCTTAACGGGACCTCATTAAAGGGATCTCTTTAATGGAACCTCCTTAACGGAACCTGCCTAACGGAACCTGCCTAACGGAACCTCCTTAAAGGAACCTGCCTAATGGAACCTCCTTAACGGAACCTCCTTAAAGGAACCTGCTTAACGGAACCTCCTTAACGGAACCTGCTTAATGGAACCTCCTTAACAGAACTTTCTTAAATGAACCTCCTTAACGGAACCTCCTTAAAGGAACCTGCTTAATGAAACCTGCTTAAAAGGAAGCTCCTTAAAAGGAACCTCCTTAAATGAACCTCCTTAACGGGACCTGCTTAATGAAACCTCCTTATAAGGAACCTCCTTAACAGAACCTCCCTAATGGAACCTCCTTAACAGAACCTCCTTAAAGGAACCTGCCTAATGGACCTCCTTAAAGGAACCTCCTTAACGGAACCTCCTTAAATGAACCTGCTTAACGGAACCTCCTTAAATGAACCTCCTTAACAGAACCTGCTTAACGGAACCTCCTTAAAGGAACCTCCTTAAAGGAACCTGCTTAATGAAACCTCCTTAACGGAACCTCCCTAACGGAACCTCCTTAAAGGAACCTGCCTAATGGAACCTCCTTATAAGGAACCTCCTTAACGGAACCTCCCTAATGGAACCTCCTTAAAGGAACCTGCCTAATGGAAACTCCTTAACGGAAACTCCTTAACAGAACCTCCTTAAAGGAACCTCCTTAACGGAACCTCCTTAAAGGAACCTGCTTAACGGAACCTCCTTAAAGGAACCTGCCTAATGTAACCTCCTTATAAGGAACCTCCTTAACGGAACCTCCTTAACGGAACCTCCTTAAAGGAACCTGCCTAATGGGACCTCCTTAAAGGAACCTCCTTAAAGGAACCTGCTTAACGCAACCTCCTTAAAGGAACCTGCCTAATGGGACCTCCTAAAAGGAACCTCCTTAAAGGAACCTCCTTAACGGAACCTGCTTAACGCAACCTCCTTATAAGGAACCTCCCTAATGGAACCTCCTTAAAGGAACCTGCTTAACGGAACCTGCTTAATGTAACCTCCTTATAAGGAACCTCCTTAACGGAACCTGCCTAATGGAAACTCCTTAACAGAACCTCCTTAAAGGAACCTCCTTAACGGAACCTCCTTAAAGGAACCTCCTTAACGGAACCTCCTTAAAGGAACCTCCTTAGCGGACCTCAGCATGGCAGTTTTTCTTTTCTGATGCCTTCTCTTGAATGAGCTCCTAATCGTTCGCCCGCTGACCGAGGACAAACTTTTAATGTTAAAACTATGGAGGGGTTTGTCCCTCGGGTCCATCTCTCCGTTTCCCCCAATTTTCCATTCCATTAGGTAGATTCAGGTGTTCTTTTGGAAAATCTGTCTCTGCCCGCGGGGACGGCGCAGGAGAGAGACTCATTGATTTGTCCTGCATCAGAGCCTCTCTGGCGTCGCACATTTTGCCCGAGACAACCCCCAGTGGACCTGCGATGTGTTAAATGTCCCGGGTTTCTCATTCTCAACAGCACTCGCGCCTCGATTTGCCACGGGTCACCGAGACGTTCTCCCTCCGCCTCGTGACTCAGACGTTATTATAATATTGTTGTGGGTGGATGGGATTGAATCGGGAGCCCGAAGATAACTATGGGCAGAAGTGCCCTCCATAAACTTAATGCCCCGACTCGTTTTCCTCTTTTTGCCCCTTGCCCTGCCGCAGTTTCGCGCTCTGCATCTTTAACGCAGAACCGGGACGCAAACCTGAAAAACTTTTAATAACGTTAATAAAAAAAAAAAAGTATTTAAATAATCAAGCATAACATTATGATGAGGGCGGCACGGTGGCTTAGTGGTTTAGCATGTTCTCCTCTCAGCGCTGGGGATTCCCGGTTCGAATCCCCATCTGGGTGGAGTTTCCATGTTCTCCCCGTGTCCTCCGGGTTCTCCGGTTTCCTCCCACAGTCCAAAAACATGGATCAAGTAAATTGAATTCTCCAAATTGCCCCATATAGAGTGTGTGTGTGTGTGAGTGAGTGTGTGTCCAGTGATAGACTGGCGTCCTGTCCTGGGTGTATCTGCCCAGCGCACGAAACGTTCTCCCCTGGGGGCATGGGGAAACCCACCGCGACCCTAGTAGAGGATGAAGATAATGGATGGATGGATGTTCTCTATGTATCAGTGTGGGTTTCCTCTGGGTTCTCCGGTTTCCTCCCACAGTACAAAAACATGGATCAAGTTAATTGAATTCTCCAAATTGCCCCATATAGAGTGTGTGTGTGAGTGAGTGTGTATCCAGTGATAGATCGGCGTCCTGTCCTGGGTGTATCTGTCCAGCACCCGAGATGTTCCCCCCCCCCTGGGGCATGAGGAATCCCCCCCCCGCGACCCTAGTAGAGGATGAAGATAATGGATGGATGAATGTTCTCCGTGTCTGCGTGGGTTTTCTGTGGGTTCTCCGGTTTCCTCCCACAGTCCAAAAACATGGATCAAGGTCAATTGAATTCTCCAAATTGCCCCATATAGAGTGTGTCTGTGTGAGTGAGTGTGTATCCAGTGATGGACTTCCGTCCTGTCCTGGGTGTATCTGCCCAGCGCCTGAAACGTTCTCCCCTGGATGGGCATGGGAACCCCCCCCGTGACCCTATACACCTCCATGTTTATAGAAATTCCTCTGATCAGTGAAATGCAGTTCTTCGTTTACAGAGACCTTTGAATTCTGGTTTATGCAAGAACCATAATGAGAGTTCCTGAACTGAGTTCCTGAACTGTGTCCCCGAGTCCAGATGTTCTCATGCAGGACGGCACGTGTGTGTGAGGAGTCCCTGCAGAATTACAGCATGTAAAGCTGGGATTACAGCCGTGTTTTCCTGTCTGGCTTCGCTCCACTCGCTCAGCGTCCTGCAGGGACAGGATTAGCATGTCCTCCTGCGTTCAGGGTTCTATCACCGCTCCACACGGCGGTGCCTTTAATATGCCAGAGTTCCGGTCCTCTCCAGCCCCAAATCCCTCTCGCACCTCTCGTCCCCGGTCCCTCTTACGGTTCCCCATCCCAGTTTCCTCTCGTGGCTCTTGTCCTCAATCCCTCTCGTGGTTCCAGTCCTCAGGTCCTCAATCCCTCTTGCGGCTCCCCTCCCTGTTCCTTCGTACGGTTCCGTCTCCGTTCCCTCTCGTGGCTCCTGTCCTCAGTCCCTCTCGCGGCTCCCATCCCCGTCCCCTCGTATGGCTCTGTCCTTAGTCCCTCTCGCGGCTCCGTCCTCAATCCCACTTGCATCCTCAGGTCCTCAGTTTCTCTCTTGGCTCTCGTCTCCGTATCCTCTCCCACCTATTGTCCTCAGTCCCTCTTACGGTTCCCGTCCCCGTTCCCTCTCGTGGCTCCTGTCCTCAGTCCCTCTCGCGGCTCCCCTCCCCGTCCCCTCGTATGGCTCCGTCCTTAGTCCCTCTTGTGGCTTCCATCCTCAATCCCACTTGCATCCTCAGGTCCTCAGTTTCTCTCTTGGCTCTCGTCTCCGTATCCTCTCCCACCTATTGTCCTCAGTCCCTCTTACGGTTCCCATCCCCGTTCCCTCTCGCGGCTCCCCTCCCCGTCCCCTCGTATGGCTCCGTCCTTAGTCCCCATCGTGGCTTCCGTCCTCAATCCCACTTGCATCCTCAGGTCCTCAGTTTCTCTCTTGGCTCTCGTCTCCGTATCCTCTCCCACCTATTGTCCTCAGTCCCACTTACGGTTCCCGTCCCCGTTCCCTCTCGTGGCTCCTGTCCTCAGTCCCTCTCGCGGCTCCCCTCCCCGTCCCCTCGTATGGCTCCGTCCTTAGTCCCTCTTGTGGCTTCCATCCTCAATCCCACTTGCATCCTCAGGTCCTCAGTTTCTCTCTTGGCTCTCGTCTCCGTATCCTCTCCCACCTATTGTCCTCAGTCCCTCTTACGGTTCCCATCCCCGTTCCCTCTCGCGGCTCCCCTCCCCGTCCCCTCGTATGGCTCTGTCCTTAGTCCCCATCGTGGCTTCCGTCCTCAATCCCACTTGCATCCTCAGGTCCTCAGTTTCTCTCTTGGCTCTCGTCTCCGTATCCTCTCCCACCTATTGTCTCAGTCCCACTTACGGTTCTCCCCGTTCCCTCTCGTGGCTCCTGTCCTCAGTCCCTCTCGCGGCTCCCCTCCCCGTCCCCTCGTATGGCTCCGTCCTTAGTCCCTCTTGTGGCTTCCATCCTCAATCCCACTTGCATCCTCAGGTCCTCAGTTTCTCTCTTGGCTCTCGTCTCCGTATCCTCTCCCACCTATTGTCCTCAGTCCCTCTCGGTTCCCATCCCCGTTCCCTCTCGCGGCTCCCCTCCCCGTCCCCTCGTATGGCTCCGTCCTTAGTCCCCATCGTGGCTTCCGTCCTCAATCCCACTTGCATCCTCAGGTCCTCAGTTTCTCTCTTGGCTCTCGTCTCCGTATCCTCTCCCACCTATTGTCCTCAGTCCCACTTACGGTTCCCGTCCCCGTTCCCTCTCGTGGCTCCTGTCCTCAGTCCCTCTCGCGGCTCCCCTCCCCGTCCCCTCGTATGGCTCCGTCCTTAGTCCCTCTTGTGGCTTCCATCCTCAATCCCACTTGCATCCTCAGGTCCTCAGTTTCTCTCTTGGCTCTCGTCTCCGTATCCTCTCCCACCTATTGTCCTCAGTCCCTCTTACGGTTCCCATCCCCGTTCCCTCTCGCGGCTCCCCTCCCCGTCCCCTCGTATGGCTCCGTCCTTAGTCCCCATCGTGGCTTCCGTCCTCAATCCCACTTGCATCCTCAGGTCCTCAGTTTCTCTCTTGGCTCTCGTCTCCGTATCCTCTCACGACTCCCATCCTCAGTCCCTCTCCCACCTCTTGTCCTCAGTCCTTTTACGGTTCCCGTCCCCGTTCCCTCTCGTAGCTCCCGTCCTTAGGTCCTCAATCCCTCTCGTAGCTCCCGTCCTCAGGTCCTCAATCCCTCTCGTAGCTCCCGTCCTCAGGTCCTCAATCCCTCTCGCGGCTCCCGTCCCCATTTCCTCTCGCGGCTCCTGTCCTCAATCCCTCTCGTGGCTCCTGTCCTCAATCCCTCTCGTGGCTCCTGTCCTCAGTCCCTCTGGCGGCTCCCCTCCCCGTTCCCTCATACGGCTCCGTCCTTAGTCCCTCTCGCGGCTCCCGTCCTCAATCCCACTTGCATCCTCAGGTCCTCAGTTTCTCTCTTGGCTCTCGTCTCCGTATCCTCTCACGACTCCCATCCTCAGTCCCTCTTACGGTTCCTGTCCCCGTTCCCTCTCGTGGCTCCTGTCCTCAGATCCTCAATCCCTCTCGCGGCTCCCCTCCCCGATCCCTCTTACGGCTCTGTCCTTAGTCCCTCTCGCGGCTCCCATCCTCAGGTCCTCAGTTTCTCTCATGGCTCTCATCTCCGTTTCCTCTCGCGGCTCCCGTGCTCAGTCCCTCTTGTGGCTCTTGTCTTCAGAACCTCTCGCGGTACCCATCCTCAGGTCCTCAGTCCCTCTCGTCCTCAGTTCCTCTCGCAGTTTCTGTCCTTGGGTCCTCAGTCTCTCTCGCAGCTCCCATCCTCAGTCCCTCTCGCAGTTTCTGTCCTCAGGTCCTAATTTCCTCTCATGGCTCCCGTCCTCAGTCCCTCTTGCAGTTCCCATCCTCAGTCCCTCTTGCGGCTCCCGTCCTCAGTCTTGTAGAGGTGTGGTTTCTTTCCGCACCTCTATTCTGCCCTCTAGCTGCTCCACACTGTAACATCGTCTGCTGTTCTTCAAAGTGCAGATACTGAATCCTTAGCGATAAAAATCCAAAACGATCTGCGGCCTGGACGTCAATTTTCATCCCATCCTTCAAAGAGCTGAAGTTGGAGATTCACAGAGGTTTTCTGAAGGTTCTAAGAGCGTAAAGAGTACTAACTCTGCTGCGGTCACATGATCCTGTTACTGCATACCATCACATTCCATCAAAGTGAATATTTACGATTACACCGTAAGAACAAAAGTCTCCACAGCCGGCGAGCCGGGGCCTGCAGTGACGCGCCGGGGCCTTCAGTGACGCGCCGGGGCCTTCAGTGACGCGCCGGGGCCTTCAGTGACGCGCCGGGGCCTTCAGTGACGCGCCGGGGCCTGCAGTGACGCGCCGGGGCCTGCAGTGACGCGCCGGGGCCTTCAGTGACGCGCCGGGGCCTTCAGTGACGCGCCGGGGCCTTCAGTGACGCGCCGGGGCCTTCAGTGACGCGCCGGGGCCTTCAGTGACGCGCCGGGGCCTTCAGTGACGCGCCGTCGGAATCGATTCACATCAATAAACTGTCTCCCGCCTTATTTCACAGAAATGCAGTTTAAAGGGCTGATGGATACCTGGTGTAACCAGAACAGGGCATCACGGTGGCTTAGTGGTTGGCATGTTCTCCTCTCAGCGCTGGGGATTCCCGGTTCGAATCCCAATCTGGGTGGAGTTTCCATGTTCTCCCCATGGGCTTCCTCCGGGTTCTCCGGTTTCCTCCCACAGTCCAAAAACATGGATCAAGTCAATTGAGTTCTCCAAATTGCCCCATATAGAGTGTGTCTGTGTATGTGTGGGTGAATGTGTGTCCAGTGATAGATTGGCGCCATTTCCTGGGTGTATCTGCCCAGCGCCCGAAACGTTCTCCCCTGGATGGACATGGGGGAACCCACCCCCACGACCCTAATAGAGGATAAAGCGGAAGATAATGATTGGATGGATGTTCTCTATGTATCAGTGTGGGTTTCCTCTGGGTTCTCCGGTTTCCTCCCACAGTCCAAAAACATGGATCAAGGTCAATTGAATTCTCCAAATTGCCCCATATAGAGTGTGCGCCCAGTGATAGATTGGCGTCCTGTCCTGGGTGTATCTGCCCAGCGCCCGAAACGTTCTCCCCTTGGGCATGGGGAACCCCCCCGCAACCCTAGTAGAGGATGAAGATAATGGATGGACGGATGTTTCGGGCACTGGGCAGATACACCCAGTACAGGACGCCAATCTATCACTGGACACACACTCACTCATACAAACTGGAGCAATTTGGAGAATTAAATTCACCTTGAATCCATGTTTTTGGACTGGGAGGAAACCAGAGAACCCACACAGACATGGAAACTCCACCCAGATTGGGATTTGAACCTGGATCCCCAGCGCTGAGAGAGGGTGGTGGAGTATTTTCCATCCATTATCTTCCACTTTATCCTCTACTAGGGTCGTGGAGGGGGGGGGGGTTCCCCATGCCCATCCAAGGGAGAACGTTTTGGGCGCTGGGCAGATACACCCAGGACAGGGCGCCAATCTATCACTGGACACACACTCACACAAACACACTCTATATGGGGCAATTTGGAGAACTCCGTTGACCTTGATCCATGTTTTTGGACTGTGGGAGGAAACCAGAGAACCCGGAGGAAACCCATGCAGACACGGGAAGAACATGGAACCTCCACCCACTCCATCCCGGTTCGAATCCCCAGCCTAACCTCTGACTATCCAATCAGAAGGCATGAATACCTTGACGTAATGGGCGTGGCCTTGGTGTTGCCAACTCGAAATTCGAAAAGTTGATGGACACTCGATGGCCTGGAATCAACCCCGGCAACAAACGATGCTGAAATGTGATTGGTTAAAAGCTTTAAATGAAAAGGACGAGAGCTTCCGATCGCAGGGCGGGTTCCACGACGACACGAGATGCCAGAACAAACATCCCAGAGTCCCTGACATTCAGATGACCTTTAGAAATCGGGACGCGGTGTATAAACAGCATCATCACTTCATTACTCCAGCGTTTGGACGTCTCGGCGGTCTGCCTAATTAAATGTGTATTCAATTCGGTAAGTGTGGTTCATGTTCTAAAGGAGCCGGACCCAAGACCTCGTTTGATGGACTCGCGCAGAACGCTGAACAAATATCCAACAGAGTTTAATGAGCTTGTAAATAAACCTGAGGATGTAAACAGAGGACACGCCTTACAGTCTGAGCAACGCCTCAAAGACTCAACCACGGTTCTGCTGATGCCGCTGAGCACTCCGTGTGTACTGACCCACATCGAGACGTGTGCGAGAGACGAACCTCAGGAGAACCTCAGTGACCTGCACAGATCCTCACTCAATATGAATGAAGATCCCTGAACCAAGTGCCACTCAATATCACCGGAGTCAACACCTCACACACGACCGGCCGTTTAAGGTGACGGGACAGCGGGGACGCGCTGGACACCGGGGGGACCTAAAAGTTTTATAGTCCTATAGATCCTGGTCTTAAATCTGATTGGCTGAGCCGTGTGTCCAGCCGTGACTTTATTGACAATAACTCACACCCCGTCCAGCTTCACATTGGTATCGATGCTGCAGGTTCTTTGTAATGACGTCTGTAACTGTCCAAGTTAATTTTGGGCGAAGTTCTGTATGGAACCCTTCTCTCCTGCATTGTTACAGACCATGTTCATCACCCCCCCCGGGATCCTAGTAGAGGATGTGAAGTGAATCATGTGTGCGGAAGAGGTGGGTATTTTGACCAGTGATGTCACGGCTGGACAAACGGCTCAGCCAGTCAGATTTCATTTGATTTGTAGGGATTCTGTAGGTAGAGCAGGTGAAAGGACAGTTCCTCTGCGTATAATAAGCCGCGATCACGTTGTTCAGCAACCGATGTTCACTTAAAAAATAAGTCTAGATTATTTACAGAATTACTAGAGAATTTATTAATAATTTAGTAAAAAAAAAAAATTTTATTCATTCATTCATCTTCCGCTTTATCCTCTACTAGGGTCGCGGGGGGGGGGGGGGGGGGGGTTGGGGGTGAACATGGTCTGTAACAATGCAGGAGAGAAGGGTTCCATGCAGAACTTCGCCCAAAATTAACTTGGACAGTTACAGACGTCATTACAAAGAACCTGCAGCATCGATACCAATGTGAAGCTGGAAGGGGTGTGAGTTATTGTCAATAAAGTCACGGCTGGACACACGGCTCAGCCAATCAGATTTCAATCAGGTTCCCCATGCCCATCCAGGGGAGAACGTTTCAGGCGCTGGGCAGATACACCCAGGACAGGACACCAATCTATCACTGGACACACACACACACACACACAGACAGACACACTCTATATGGGGCAATTTGGAGAATTCAATTGACTTGATCCATGTTTTTGGACTGTGGGAGGAAACCGGAGAACCCAGAGGAAACCCACACGGACACGGGGAGAACATGGAAACTCCAGATTGGGATTCGATCCCTAGTGCTGAGAGGCAAACGTGCCAACCACTAAGGCACCATGCCGCTGAAATATATTTATTAATATTTTAATTAAAGCCTGTTTTCATTGTTATCGTGTTCTATATCCGTTATATGAGTGTGCGTGCGTTATAGTGAATAAATCATGGCAATGAGGTGTTCTATTTCCGATACCTCATGAAAATTAGGCATTACTAATTTAAAGACCTTATAAAAGCCTCAATAGTCTTATCTTCCAAAACACACCTCCATTATATGATGGATGTCCGAATTTAGGGAACCAATTCAAATAATGATAGCGTCCACTTCAATGCCGTGAATAAAATCCGATCTCAGGCTGACGCGGCAGAACGTTCCGGGTCGTGCGAGTTATTGGATTCCCCTCCGAAGCAATTATCTTTTTTCCTAATTATGAAATCATGCATAATGTCGTTACTTCTGACTTAAAACATCCCTTTCATCTTCCAGCCGCACGGCGAGACCCGGGTTTTGTTCCCAACAATTATCTGTAATGAGATCAGACGTTTTAATTGGTGTGCTCGGGTGCATTAGGCGTGCGGGAGCTCGCGGGACCTCCACTCCACGAGAAGCTCGGAACCGATGACATCGATCGCCATCGATCCACAAAGCCTCATGATGATCAGCGGGTCACCTGCTCGCTGTTCTGCGCTGTTCTGAAATCATCTGCGGTTCTCGAACGTCATCACTGTGAGCATCCGGAATAACGGACTGTTTAACATCGGTGTTCCATTTTAACTTTACAAACGTAGAACATAGGGAAAGGGGGCGTGGCCTAACTGTTGAGTGGTTCTGTGCGTTTCTGCAGGATGAAGATCCAATGCCGAAGGTTAGGTGTCAGTATTAAAGGTGTTATTGTATTCGTCAGTCGAGCGCAAAATATGGCAGCAGGTTCCATCCAATCTTTCACCTTCAAACAGAGTGATGCAGGACCCCCCCCCCCAATGCTGATCATCAGTGGGTCAGCAGTTCTGCACTCTGTCTGGTGGTTCTAAAATCATCTTCGGTTCTCAAACGCCATCACCGTGAGCATCTGGACTAAAGCCGTCAGAATAACGGACTGTTTAATTCTAACTTTACAAACATAGAACATAGAGAAAGGGGGTGTGGCCTAACTTGATGCTTAGGTTCCGTAAGCATCTCTGTTCTAATGGTCAGAACCCCAATAGTACCGCCACAGAGCAGGGGTTATTGGGTGGGGCATTATTCCAATCCCAGCAGTGTCACTGAGGTGGAGAAATGAAACTACAAACTAACCCCCTCACCACATCAGTGACACTGCAGAACCGACAATCAACAATCCACCACCCAAATGATACCTGTTCTGTGATGGAGAACCAACAGGGGACGAACTACAACACAGATGGACTACAGTCTGGAATTATAGAACTACAAATTCCATTCTAATGGTAAGCGGAAGACCGCAAACACGCCCGCAAACACGCCTGCGTGCACATCCGCAAGCACACCCACAAAAATACGCCGGCGTACACACCCACAAACACACCCCTAACATTACCCCCCCCCCCAAACAAGCCCCCAAAAACAGCTGCACACACTCTCGCAAATACGCCCACAAACACAAACACGCCCCAACATTCCTCCAACACGCATTGTCTCTTACCCTGCTGACGCCACGTCCACGGTCCTCTCCGTAGTTCGTCCCCAGGATCTCGAAGTAGATGTTGGGGTTGCTGCCGTTATCGCCGAACTCCAGCAGATTTGTCAGACCGCTCACTCCACCCTGAGAGAACACAAACCTGCTGTGAGTTCATCTTCATCATCATCTTCATCACTGAACAAATTATTCATAAAGAAATAAAGGTTGGAGCGGCTGTGCATTACAGAGAATCAATCACATTGGTTTATGATCCCGCAAATATGCCCCCCCAACACGCCTGCAAACACGCCCCTAACACATCTGCAAGCACAGCCATAAATATGCCCTCAACACGCCCGCAAACACGCCCCCAACACGCCCGCAAACACTCCCCCAAATATTACCCCCAACACGCCCCCAAATATTACCCCCAACATGCCCCCAAATATTACCCCCAACAAATATGCCTCAACACACCAGCAACAATGGCCCAACACCCCAGCAACAATGGCCCAACACCCCAGCAACTATGGCCCAACACCCCAGCAACTATGGCCCAACACCCCAGCAACTATGGCCCAACACCCCAGCAACTATGGCCCAACACCCCAGCAACTATGGCCCAACACCCCAGCAACTATGGCCCAACACCCCAGCAACTATGGCCCAACACCCCAGCAACTATGGCCCAACACCCCAGCAACTATGGCCCAACACCCCAGCAACTATGGCCCAACACCCCAGCAACTATGGCCCAACACCCCAGCAACTATGGCCCAACACACCAGCAAATATGCCCAAGCACACCAGCAAATATGCCCCAGCACACTAGCAAATATGCCCCAAAACACCTGCAAACACACCCCCGAAAACGCCAGCAAATACACCCACAAATATGCCCCAACATGCCTGCAAACACATCCCCGAACACGCCAGCAAACACACCCACAAATATGCCCTAACACATCTGCAAACACACCAACAAATATACCCCAACACATCTGCAAACACACCAACAAATATACCCCAACACATCTGCAAATATGCCCCAACACACCAACAAATATGCCCCAACACACCTGCAAACACACCCCCGAACACGCCAGCAAACACACCCACAAATATGCCCCAACACATCTGCAAACACACCCACAAATATGCCCCAACACATCTGCAAACACACCCACAAATATGCCCCAACACATCTGCAAACACACCCACAAATATGCCCCAACACATCTGCAAACACACCCACAAATATGCCCCAACACATCTGCAAACACACCCACAAATATGCCCCAACACATCTGCAAACACACCCACAAATATGCCCACGTACACACCCAGCAAATACATGCAGTGTGTACGCCCTCTAACACGCCCCCTACTTGTCACACCGTCGTGTCTTATTGCTTTATGACGTGTATTTTTTTAATACCCCATAACAGAGATCTGAAGTCAGAACTTTAGTACACAATAACGCCCCCCCCCCCCCCAACGTTATATAACCTGCAGCGCTGAGAAACGGGACGGCGGCGTGAAGGACACAAACATCGGGAACTAAACAATGGCTACGTGACCGAAGCGGCGGTGTGAACGGTGCGAGCGCTCCACGGCGGGGGACCAGAATATTAAGCAGCTCCGGCGTTCTGGCCCGAGATACTCCACACTGGGCAGTGCTGGATAATTGATTAAAACCCTGGACCGCCGGGACCCTGGCGCCAAAGAAAAGTGTTAGCCCCATCATTCAGAGCGCGCTGGTTGGGTTCCAACGCTGGCCGAGGCCTGAAGAAAGAGAACCCAGCTGTGTTCTCTGGAAGCCACTCACTCAGAGGCGCAGCGACCAGCGTGGTGTTCTAGAGGACGGACGCTCTGAGTGCGGGGAGAGGCCGCAGCTGGCGTCATGTGACCGGTGACTGACCGGTAACGGTCATATGTTCTTCCCAGATCGCGCGTCATCATCCGGGCAAGAGCGAGCTCAGAACCGCCCGACCCCTGGATGAGGGGGTGACGTCTGACCCGGCCTGATGAGCGAGGGCGATCGGGGGGGGGGGGGGGGGGGGGTTCTCTGAGGAATGAGATCTCAGTGAGTTTAATCAACGTTGAATAAAGGTTCAGGACAAACATAATAAAACATTGTACACCTGTACTGAACACGCTCTGCACACACACTACATACACATACATACTGCACACACATCCTGCACACACACACACACACACACACACAAATACTACACACTACATACACTGCACACACATACTACATACACATACATACTGCACACACACACACACACACACACTGCAAATACACACACTGCACACACATACTACATACACATACATACTGCACACACACACACACACTGCAAATACACACACTGCACACACATACTACATACACATACATACTGCACACACACACACTGCAAATACACACACTGCACACACATACTACATACACATACATACTGCACACACACACACTGCAAATACACACACTGCACACACATACTACATACACATACATACTGCACACACACACACACACACACACACTGCACACACATACTACATACACATACATACTGCACACACACACACACACACACACTGCAAATACACACTGCACACACATACTACATACACATACATACTGCACACACACACACACACACTGCAAATACACACACTGCACACACATACTACATACACATACATACTGCACACACACATACTGGACACACACACATACTGTAAATACACACACACACACACACACACACACTGGACACACACACATACTGTAAATACACACACACACACACACTGGACACACACACATACTGTAAACACACACACACACACACACACACACTCTGCAAACACACACACACTGCAAATACACACACACTGCACACACTTACTACATACACATACATACTGCACACACGTCCTGCACACACACACACACACACTACATACACTACACACACATACATACTGCACACACACATACTGCAAATACACACACACACACACACACTGGACACACACACTTACTACATACACATACATACTGCACACACGTCCTGCACACACACTACATACACATACTACATACACATACATACTGCACACACACACACACACACACACACGCATACTGCAAATACACACACACACTGCACACACACATACTACACACACACACACTCTGCATACATGCATACTGCACACACACGCATACTACACAAACACACACACTGCAGACACGCATACTGCACACGCGCGTGGGTTTCCTCCGGGTTCTCCGGTTTCCTCCCACAGTCCAAAAACATGGATCAAGTCAATTGAGTTCTCCAAATTGCCCCATATAGAGTGTGTCTGTGTGAGTGAGTGTGTGCCCAGCGATGGATTGGCGTCCTGTTCTGGGTGTATCTGCCCAGCACCCGAGACGTTCTCCCCTGGATGGGCATGGGGAACCCCACCGCGAACCTAATAGAGGATAAAGCGGCAGATAATGAATGAATGATCTTTAACTCTGAGAACCCGGGCCTTCCGCTTCCTTCCTATCCCGGTCGCATCCGGTTGGGCTTTTTGTCTTAACGACAAAGTGACATCGATTGATAAAATCGTTTCCCGCCACAGGAACAGAAGCGACACGGGTCTCGTTTCAGAAGAGACTGTTTGCTTTATCGAACCGCAGATTTGATTTCCTGTGGGTTAATGCTGTTACTGAAGTGTCTGCTATAACCAATTAGCATTTAAACATTATTAATTAATCACGTGCTAAAGGTTTATCAATAGAATCCTAAAGAAACAGCTGCTGAGAATGGGATTTGGCAGTTTTATGTGCATAATTTATTAGGAATCGGTATCGAGCTGTAATTAATGATTCAGTAACGTAACGGCTGACTGTTCCAAACCGTTAACTACCACCGGGACGCAGAGACGGATATCGGGGGCGATGGTACACGTTTGAACATCCATCCATCCATTATCTTCTGCTTTATCCTCTACTAGGGTCCAGGGGAGAACGTCTCGGGCGTTGGGCAGATACACCCAGGACAGGACACCAATCCATCACTGGACACACACTCACACACACTCTATATGGGGCAATTTGGAGAACTTAATTCAACTTAAATCCATGTTTTTGGACTGTGGGAGGAAACCGGAGAAGCCGGAGGAAACCCACATGGACACGGGGAGAACATGGAAACTCCACCCAGATGGGGATTCGAACTAATTGTTGTACAAATTAATCAAAATGTAAAACGTTACAATTAATTGTAAGAGCGCCTTAATTTTATCCTTTATTAGGGTCGTGGGGTGGGGGGGTTTCCCATGCCCATCCAGGGGAGAACGTTTCGGGTGCTGGGCAGTTACACCCAGGACAGGGCGCAATCTATCACTGGATGCACACTCACTCACTCACACACTCTATATGGGGCAATTTGGAGAATTCAATTGACTTGATCCATGTTTTTGGACTGCGGGAGGAAACCGGAGAACCCGGAGGAAACACACACGGACACGGGGAGAACATGGAAACTCCACCCAGATTGGGATTCGAACTAGGAACCCCTAATGCTGAGAGGAGAACATGCTAAACCACTAAGCCACCGTGCCACCAACAAACAATTCATTCATTCTTCCATTATCTTCCGCTTTATCCTCTATTAGGGTCGCGGTGGGGGGGGGGGGGGGGGGGGGGGGGGGAAGAGGGAGGGGGGGAGGGGGGGGTCCCCGGGGGGGGGTGGGGGGTGGTGGGGGGGGGGGGATGCCCATCCAGGGGAGAACATTTTCGGGCGCTTGGGCACAGATACACCCAGGACAGGACGCCAATCCTATCACTGGGCAACACACTCACTCACACAGACACACTCTATATGGGGCAATTTGGAGAATTCAATTGACTTGATCCATGTTTTTTGGACTGTGGGAGGAAACCGGAGAACCTGGAGGAAACCCACGCAGACATGGGAGAACATGGAAACTCCACCCAGATTGGGATTCGAACCCAGAATCACTAGCGATGAAGAGAACATGGGGGAGCATTAAATCAATTTAATTATTCATTTATTCATTATCTTCTGCTTTATCCTCTATTAGGGTCGCGGGGTGGGGGGTTCCCCATGCCCATCCAGGGGAGAACGTTTCGGGCGCTGGGCAGATACACCCAGGACAGGACGCCAACCTATCACTGGGCACACACTCACTCACACACACACACACACTCTTTATGGGGCAATTTGGAGAATTCAATTGACTTGATCCATGTGATCCATGTGGGAGGAAACCGGAGAACCCGAAGGAAACCCACGCGGACACGGCGAGAACATGGAAACTCCACCCAGATGGGGATTCGAACTGGGAATCCCTAGCGCTGAGAGGAGAACATGCTAAACCACTAAGAATCTTCAGCCATGGGAACCCCTTTGTGATGAACTGTGGTTCTGAATCTGTAACATCTTTAAATATTGTCCTTCAAGACACAAAGGTCCCTCAAAGGTCCGAGAATTTACAGCCTGAACACAGCGGCGGTTCTGTAACATCCGACGCCGCGGGCAGGGTCGTATCTCCGGCGCCAGATGACAGCAGACACGCGACGGCGCCCCCCGGGGACGCGGCCATTCTTCAGCGAATATAAAGAGGAGCGGCTCCTACGCGGCGGCGAGCCTTTCCAGAACCCGCTGTTTTCCAGGAACTATAGACGAGAGGACATCACCCTGGGACGAGAAACAAGTCTGCGGGGGGGCAAGAGAACGGCGTTTTGGAAAACACAGAGCTGTCCGTCAAAGGCCTGCGGGCGAGCGAATGCATTCTCACGCCCGAACGAACAAACAAGGCATGTCCGATCTGACAAACACCCCCCCCCCCCAGAAACGCACCGCCCGCCGCCGTCCTGACCTCTGGCGCCGTCCTACCTTCTTGATGGTCTCCAGCATGGAGCGGCCGCCCTGCCAGGGTTTGGAGCCTTTGCGGATGCACGACAGGCTGGCCATGCTGTGCCACTTGCGGTCCTCCAGTTTTCGGTGGAAGGTGTTGGCCAGGAGCAGCACCGTGTCGTAGATGTAGCGGTTGGTGATCTAGACAGACGGGGAACAAGGGCAGAGGTCAGAGAAGCGTCCGATCGGCCGGCCGGCCGGCGGTCCATTACATCTACAGTGAGACGCTTTTATCCAAAGAACATCACGAGTCAGAAGATATGAAGAAAAGCAGCTGCACTGTAGAATTATTAAACCTGATCGTTATTAGATCCTGCACCCCCCCCCCCTTCCATCCATTATCTTCTGCTTTATCCTCTGCTAGGGTCATGGGTTGGGGGGGGGGGGGGGACCCACGTGGACACGGGGAGAAAATGGAAACTCCACCCAGATGGGGATTCGAACGAATTGTTGTACAAATTAATCAAAATGTAAAACGTTACAATTAATTGTAAGAGCGCCTTAATTTTGTCAAGACAATATTCCATCCAGCCATTATCTTCTGCTTTATCCTCTATTAGGGTCGTGGGGGGGGGGTTCCCCATGTCCATCCAGGGGAGAACGTTTCAGGCGCTGGGCAGATACACCCAGGACATGGTGCCAATCTATCGCTGGGCACACACTCACACTCTATATGTGGCAATTCGGAAAGTTCAATTGACCTTCAATTGATGTTTTTGGACTGTGGGAGGAAACCGGAGAACCCGGAGGAAACTCACGCGGACACCAATCTATCGCTGGGCACACACACATTCACACAGACACACTCTATATGGGGCAATTTGGAGAACTCAATTGACTTGATCCATGTATTTGGCTGTATTTGGACTGTGGGAGGAAACCGGAGAACCCCGAGTAAACTCACGCGGACACTGGGAGAACATGGAAACTCCACCCAGATGGGGATTCGAACCGGGAATCCCTAGCGCTGAGAGGAGAACATGTCAACCACTAAGCCGTGCTGTGGAGATTCAAAAATATAAATCAAGGTTAATTGAATTCTCCAAATTGCCCCATTTAGAGTGTGTGTCTGTGAGTGAGTGTGTGTCCAGTGATAGATTGGCGCCCTGTCCTGGGTGTATCTGCCCAGCGCCCGAAACGTTCTCCCCTGGATGGGCATGGGGAACACACACCCCCCCCCACGACCCTAATAGAGGGTAAAGCGGAAGATAATGGATGGGCCTTCATCCAAACATGTCTGTGAGGCCGGCGGGTATCCGTTTTGAGCCCGTGGGGTCGTCAGGTTCCGCCGCGTTGGTTAGTCCTGAAAAGAACGGCGTCGGCGCCATAATGCCAATTAACGCTCGACGTGGCGTCACAACGGCGGCACTTTCACCGAGAGAACAGGACCGCTGCGTTATCGTCTGTCCTCGCAGTCGGGACGCGGAACGAAGGCTGCGGCAGCAGATGTGGCCGTGATAAAGCACTCGCGTAATCTGGATTAGAAACATCAAGTCCTGTTAATCAGCACAGAACCGCCGTAATTAGATTACATTACAGACGCCGTCGATGAAAGATAGCGTATTTATCCCTAATTGCTCATTAACATAATATATTTATATTCCGTTAGCGACGGGAGTCGAGTGAAAGTCAGAAACACTGTTAAAAGTCTTTCAAACTAATTAATAAATAATCTAATTAATCCCCACGAAGGGTATTTATTATTATCATTTTTTTTTTTAGGGCGGCACGGTGGCTTAGTGGTTTAGCATGTTCTCCTCTCAGCCCTGGGGATTCCCGGATCGAATCCCAATCTGGGTTGAGTTTCCATGTTCACCCCGTGTCCACGTGGGTTTCCTCCGGGTTCTCCGGTTTCCTCCCACAACCCAAAAACATAAAACAGACCATGGTGAATTGAGTTCTCCAAATTGCCCCATATAGAGTGTGTCTGTGTGAGTGAGTGTGTGTCCAGTGATGGATTGGCGTCCTGTCCTGGGTGTATCTGCCAAGCGCCCGAAACGTTCTCCCCTGGATGGGCATGGGGAACCCCCCCGTGACCCTAATATAGGATAAAGCAGAAGATAATGAATGGATGGGAAACAAAGGTCCCCCCCCTTTACGCACTGAGTATCCAGGTTCAAATCCCAATCTGGGTGGAGTTTCCATGTTCTCCCTGTGTCTGCGTGGGTTTCCTCCAGGTTCTCCAGTTTCTTCCCAAAGTCCAAAAACATGGATCAAGGTGAAGTGAATTCTCCAAATTGCCCCATATAGAGTGTGTATGTGTGAGTGAGTGTGTGCCCAGCGATAGATTGGCGTCCTGTCCTGGGTGTATCTACCCAGCACCCAATACTTTCTCCCCTGGGGCATGGGGAACCCAATAAACACCTGATGGGCAAATATTATATTTTAAAAAAACAAGGGGCAGCACCATGTCCATGTGAGTTTCCTCGGGTTCTCCGGTTTCCTTCTCACAGTCCAAAAACATGGATCAAGGTCAATTGAGTTCTCCAAATTGCCCCATATAGAGTGTGTCTGTGTGAGTGAGTGTGTGTCCAGTGATAGATTGGCGTCCTGTACTGGGTGTATCTGCCCAGCGCCCGAAACGTTCTCCCCTGGATGGGCATGGGGAACCCCCCCCCCCCCCGTGACCCTAGCAGAGGATTATATCATTATGACTCCCGCGTGGAACTTAAGATCATAACAGCTTCCGAAAACTCCGGCTGATCAGTGAAGCTTCACTTCAGATCGACAGACAGACAGACAGACAGACAGACAGACAGACAGACAGACACACACAGACAGACAGGGTTCTATTGTGATGGAATCGAGAATGTTCTTTATGTTAATGAGGTGATGATGAAGCATCGAGTGGACATTAAATTTCTCGTCGTTGATGAACCCGTAAACCTCGCCCGCTCTCGACGGAACGTGCCGTCGCTCTGACCCCGCGGCGGGGCAGAACCGCAGCTGCTGCCCCTCACCGCCGGCAAATTAGTGAAAGCTTGTTAGATTAATAATGATTAATAACGATGTGTGAGAACCCTCACATGAAAGTGAGTGGCAGGCAGAGGGGCAAACGAGCACAACGAGTCAAAGAAAGTTTACCCCGAAACGGAGGCAAGAGAAGGTCAGCTGTAGCTTCAGTTCACGTAGCTTTTACATTCCTGATAGATACCATAAACATGTTTAAATATCCATCTCGCACACCACCCACCCCACCTGACCCAACTTACCACCCCACCTGCACCAACCACCCCATCACCTAACCCAACCATCCCACCTTAGCCAACTAACCACCCCACCTGTCCCACTACCTAACCCAACCACCCTGCCCACCTGAGCCAATTAACCACCTCACCCACCAACCACACCCACACTACTTAACCCAACCACCCCACCTGTCCCAACCACCTCACCCACCAACCACACCACCTGTCCCACTACCTAACCCAACCATCCCACCTGAGCCAACTAACCACCCCACCTGTCCCACTACCCAACCCAACCACCCTGCCCACCTGAGCCAATTAACCACCCCCACCTGTCCCACTACCTAACCCAACCACCCCACCTGACCCAACCACCTCACCCGCCACCCCATCTGACCCAACCACCATATTACACCACCCCACCTGACCCAACCACCTCACCC
>JAFMOC010000209.1:115000-125000 GCA_019802505.1 Corydoras sp. C115 | reverse complement strand
ACTGTTTGGGACAATGGACCAGCGCTATGTTTGGAGGAGGAAGAACCAGGCTTATGAACAAAAGAACACCTTGCCTACTGTGAAGCATGGCGGGGGGTCAATTATGCTTTGGGGCTGTTTTGCTTCTAATGGTACAGGAAAGCTTCAACGTGTGCAGGGTACCATGAATTCCCTTCAGTACCAGGAGATCTTGGAGGAAAATGTGATGGAGTCAGTCACAAACCTGCGGCTTGGGAGACGTTGGACCTTCCAACAGGACAATGATCCGAAGCACACATCCAAGTCCACTAGAGCATGGTTGAACATGAAAGGCTGGAACATTCTAGAGTGGCCATCGCAATCACCAGACTTAAATCCAATTGAGAACCTCTGGTGGGACCTTAAGAAGGCAGTTGCAGTGCGCAAGCCTAAGAATGTGACTGAACTGGAGGCTTTTGCCCATGAAGAATGGGCTAAGATACCCATAGGTCGCTGCAAGACACTTGTCAAGCTATGCTTCACGCTTGAAAGCTGTCATAACTGGAAAAGGATGTTGTACTAAGAACTGAAAAATAATGTCACTAGGGGGTTGAATAAAACTGATAATGATGTGAGCACAGTAAAGACATTTGTGGTTATTCCATCATAAATATTATGTTATATTTGTCTAATTTATAAGTGCCTCTTTGATATAATTGTAAATAAGATGACTGAAATGATCCAAATCAATGTCAAACTGGCCAAAACACTTTATTTCAGTGGGGGTTGAATAAATTTGATCACAACTGTATATATATACACACACACAGTATGTTTACAGATGTAGTTTATATGATGTATAAGAACAGCAGCAGGGCACATGATGTATGGAACGTATATATATTTCTATACACACAGTATGTATTATACACAGTGTGTATTAGACGCCATGCAGCTTTAGAACCTTTTCTGTGGCTGTGCGTCTTGTTTCCGGCGCCGCAGTCATTACCGCAGTGAACCCACGGCGCTCGTTACGGCGCCAAACATCCCCCTCTACAGGTGCACGGTCTCAGATCAAACCCCAGGACGCTCCAGGACTTCAGGACCAACCTTCAGCAGAACCAGGTTCCGCGGCCTTAAGTAGCAGCTTGTTATTCTCAGTGTGAGAGAAAGCAGAGCGGCCGTTCACAGAGCCGCCGCCCGGACGGAGCCGAGCTCGATGAAAGGCTCGCAGACGGCTGCTGATGGAGGCTTGCTGTCTGACTGCCGAGAAATAAAAAGCCTGTTTTGTTTTCTGCACTTGATTTTGGGCTGCAGTCGACTCTCACGTCTGATCATCAGCCGAGTCAGACGAGCGCCGGTCCGTCTGCTTCACCACAGCTCACACACCGGGCTGCATCAGACTCTCACGTCTGATCATCAGCCGAGTCAGACGAGCGCCGGTCCGTCTGCTCCACCACAGCTCACAACGGGCTGCATCAGACTCTCCAACCACGTCCTCAATCCTGCTTTATGTTCTTACTCCAAATCCAAATGCTGAGCCGGCCTTTAACCATGAACCTCCACCAGCCTTTAACCTTTAACCATGAACATCCACCTCCACCAGCCTTTAACCTTGAACCTAAACCAGCCTTTAACCATGAACCTCCACCAGCCTTTAATCTTTAACCATGAACATCCACCTCCACCAGCCTTTAATCTTTAACCATGAACATCCACCTCCACCAGCCTTTAATCTTTAACCATGAACATCCACCAGCCTTTAATCTTTAACCATGAACATCCACCTCCACCAGCCTTTAACCATGAACCTAAACCAGCCTTTAATCTTTAACCATGAACATCCACCTCCACCAGCCTTTAACCTTGAACCTAAACCAGCCTTTAACCATGAACCTCCACCAGCCTTTAATCTTTAACCATGAACATCCACCTCCACCAGCCTTTAATCTTTAACCATGAACATCCACCTCCACCAGCCTTTAATCTTTAACCATGAACATCCACCAGCCTTTAATCTTTAACCATGAACATCCACCTCCACCAGCCTTTAACCTTTAACCATGAACCTCCACCTCCACCAGCCTTTAACCTTTAACCATGAACCTCCACCTCCACCAGCCTTTAATCTTTAACCATGAACCTCCACCTCCACCAGCCTTTAACCTTTAACCATGAACATCCACCTCCACCAGCCTTTAACCTTTAACCATGAACATCCACCAGCCTTTAACCTTTAACCATGAACCTCCACCTCCACCAGCCTTTAACCTTTAACCATGAACATCCACCTCCACCAGCCTTTAACCTTTAACCATGAACATCCACCAGCCTTTAACCTTTAACCATGAACATCCACCTCCACCAGCCTTTAACCATGAACATCCACCTCCACCAGCCTTTAACCTTTAACCATGAACCTCCACCAGCCTTTAACCTTTAACCATGAACCTCCACCAGCCTTTAACCTTTAACCATGAACCTCCACCAGCCTTTAACCTTTAACCATGAACCTCCACCAGCCTTTAACCTTTAACCATGAACCTCCACCAGCCTTTAACCTTTAACCATGAACCTCCACCAGCCTTTAACCTTTAACCATGAACCTCCACCAGCCTTTAACCTTTAACCATGAACCTCCACCAGCCTTTAACCTTTAACCATGAACATCCACCTCCACCAGCCTTTAACCTTTAACCATGAACATCCACCTCCACCAGCCTTTAACCTTTAACCATGAACATCCACCTCCACCAGCCTTTAACCTTTAACATCCACCTCCACCAGCCTTTAACCTTTAACATCCACCTCCACCAGCCTTTAACCTTTAACCATGAACATCCACCTCCACCAGCCTTTAACCTTTAACCATGAACATCCACCTCCACCAGCCTTTAACCTTTAACCATGAACATCCACCTCCACCAGCCTTTAACCTTTAACCATTAACATCCACCTCCACCAGCCTTTAACCTTTAACCATGAACATCCACCTCCACCAGCCTTTAACCTTTAACCATGAACCTAAACCAGCCTTTAACCATGAACCTCCACCAGCCTTTAACCTTTAACCATGAACCTAAACCAGCCTTTAACCATGAACCTCCACCAGCCTTTAACCATGAACATCCACCAGCCTTTAACCTTTAACTATGAACATCCACCTCCACCAGCCTTTAATCTTTAACCATGAACATCCACCTCCACCAGCCTTTAACCTTTAACCATGAACATCCACCTCCACCAGCCTTTAACCTTTAACCATGAACCTAAACCAGCCTTTAACCATGAACCTCCACCAGCCTTTAACCTCCACCAGCCTTTAACCTTTAACCATGAACCTCCACCAGCCTTTAACCTTTAACCATGAACCTCCACCAGCCTTTAACCTTTAACCATGAACATCCACCTCCACCAGCCTTTAATCTTTAACCATGAACATCCACCTCCACCAGCCTTTAACCTTTAACCATGAACCTAAACCAGCCTTTAACCATGAACCTCCACCAGCCTTTAACCTCTACCAGCATTTAACCTTTAACCATGAACCTCCACCAGCCTTTAACCTTTAACCATGAACTTAAAGCTCCACCAGCCTTTAACCATGAACCGCCACCAACCTTTAACCTTTAACCATGAACAAATTCCACCAGCCTTTAACCTTTAACCATGAACCTCCACCTCCACCAGCCTTTAACCTTTAACCATGAACATCCACCTCCACCAGCCTTTAACCATGAACCTCTACCTCTCTCTCTCTCTCTCTCTCTCTCTCTCTCTATATATATATATATATATTTTTTTTTTTTAATAAATTATATTTTATTGTTATGAAACTCATTCCATAAAACGTTCCTTTCTTTTAGAACCTGGTGGTAAATGTTCTGTACTACCTCAGTGATCAGAAACTCCGCTCCAGAAGATCAGCCTTCTGCTCAGTTCAGCTCCAAACACAATCTGCCCCACCTGCCCCACCTGCCCCGGCTAATTAACTCACTCAGATGTCTGATTGGCTGAGGAACGCCACGTGACATGCTGCACCTTCTGGCAATTAAAGGACCCAGAGAGAGGACTGGTGACCACTGATAAAGCCTGACTCATGTATAAACACACACACACACACACACACACACACTAATATATATCTGTGTGTGAGTGTTTGTGTGTAAATGTACAGTATATACACACACACACACCCATATATATTCATTCATTCGTTATCTTCCGCTTTATCCTCTATTAGGGTCGTGGTGGGGTTCCCCATGCCCATCCAGGGGAGAACATTTCGGGCGCTGGGCAGATACACCCAGGACAGGGCGCCAATCTATCACTGGACACACACTCACTCACTCACACAAACACACTCTATATGGGGCAATTTGGAGAATTCAATTGACTTGATCCATGTTTATGGACTGTGGGAGGAAACCGGAGAACCCGGAGGAAACCCACACGGACACGGGGAGAACATGGAAACTCCACCCAGATGGGGATTCAAACCGGGAATCCCTAGTGCTGAGAGGAGAACATGCTAACCACTAAGCCACCGTACTGCCCTGAAATAAATTATATTTAATTTATATTAAATATAATATTTAATTAAATTTAATTTAAACCACTAAGCCACCGGGGCGGCACGGTTGCTTAGTGGTTTAGCATGTTCTCCTCTGAGCACTAGGGATTCCCGGTTCGAATCCCTATCTGGGTGGAGTTTCCATGTTCTCCCCGTGTCTGCGTGGGTTTTCTCCGGGTTCTCCGGTTTCCTCCCACAGTCCAAAAACATGGATCAAGTCAATTGAGTTCTCCAAATTGCCCCATATAGAGTGTGTTTGTGTGAGTGAGTGTGTGGCACCCTGTCCTGGGTGTATCTGCCCAGCGCCCGAAACGTTCTCCCCTGGATGGGCATGGAGAACCCCACCGCGACCCTAATAGAGGATAAAGCGGGAGATAATGACTAAATGCACGCGCTCTCGTGCCTTATTTAAGAACCTTGCGTTTCATGAACCCTCAAGAACGCCGTCCCATCTTCCACAGCGGTGCAAAGTCACCTTATTCCATCCTCCCCCTCTGTAACACTGAAAATAGAGCCACTATTTATACTAGCCCTCCAAATTATCACCCGCTCGGTCCCCAGACCCCCAAGTACAGATCAGAGAACGGGGGTGTGGGGGGGTATGAAAGGGAGGATTGCAGTTACCGAGCAGAGAGGGGCGACCGAAAAGAGGACACGCATATGTGTCTCATCTCGTCCCGTATACGACCCGCGGAGCATCGGGGACTAATTTGATCTCCGAGCCCTGCGTTCTGTCGGGACGCCGCCCGGCGCGGCTGGATGGGGCGCGATGACAGCGCAGCAGATGAGCCCGAGTCACACCTCCTGACAGGCCTCACTTTGGGGGATTCGCCTCTTTATTTCTTCCGTATCCGTGACGACGGGATCCTCGGCGACTGGCTTTCGCGAGGCCCGTCGTCTTCGGAACGCCGGTGGGCTTTCAGGACACTGTAAGCTTAACAGCGTCTGACTCGGGCTCAGCGCCAAATGTCAGCGGCTTGGCTTTCCGTGGCGGGCGGAAGGCGGACCTGTGCGCTCGCCGGTCTGAAGCGGGAAACGTCTCCCGGCAGCCGTTAATTAACCTTTTAAGAAGAGCGAGGGCCGGCGGGCCGGCGCGGGGCGCGGAACACCCGCGGACGGCCGATTCCAAGTTCTGGATGGCTTGATGTCGCGCTACAGGACAGGCACACTCGCGTGAACCTGGAAATGTCACAGCCCCGCGACTTCATTGGCCCCATTAGCTGACGAACGCAAAAGGCTTGTGGTGGTTAATTAGTGGAGCTAAATCAAAATGACACGCCGAGAAGCCTACAGGGTTATGGCCTAGTTTAGGGTTGGAGTTTTGGCAGGACACTTTCTCCCTCTCCTCAGATCACTGTCGAGGCCGGCGAGGCGTGAGCAATGCAAGGTGACACGGCGAGCCGAACGGTATTCAGCCTCCAACATCATCAGCACGACTTTTAGAACCAATGACGAACTTTTAGAGAACGATACTTAATGAGTTGCAGAAAACAAAAGTTCTGCGGCGTAAGAATCCTTAAAAGTCACGCGCTGGACCATCATGTGTCAGAATTGTACACATCCATCCATCCATTAACTTTTGTTATCCTCTATTCGGGTCATGGGGGGGGGGGGTTCCCCATGCCCATCCAGGGGAGAACGTTTTGGGCGCCATCGTACCGCCCTGCTCCGCGCCTAACCTTTACACAGCAACTCCATCCTTCCGTTATCTTCTGCTTTATCCTCTACTAGGGTCGCAAGGGGGGCAATTTGGAGCATTCAATTGACCTTGAGTCCATGTTTTTGGACTGTGGGAGGAAACCGGAGAACTCGGAGGAAACCCACACGGACACGGGGAGAAAATCCATCCATCCATTATCTTCCGCTTTATCCTCTATTAGAGTCGTTGGGAGGGGGGGGTTCCCCATGCCCATCCAGGGGAGAACATTTCGGGCACTGCGCAGATACAACCAGGACAGGACGCCGATCTATCGCTGGACACACACTCACTCACACACACACACACTCTATATGGGGCAATTTGGAGAACTCAATTGACTTGATCCATGTTTTTGGACTGTGGGAGGAAACCGGAGAACCCAGTGGAAACCCATGTGGACACGGGGAGAACATGGAGACTCCACCCAGATTGGGATTGGAACCTGGAATCACCAGCGCTGAGAGGAGAACATGCTAAACCACTAAGCCACCGTGCCGCCCTCCTTTAAATACATTCATTTATTCATCCATCATCTTCCACTTTATCCTATATTAGGGTCGCCGGGGGAGGGGGGGGTTCTCCATACCCATCCAGGGGAGAACGTTTTGGTCGCTGGGCAGATACACCCAGGACAGGACACCAATCTATCACTGGGCACACACTCACTCACACACACACACTCTATATGGGGCAATTTGGAGAACTCAATTGACTTGATCCATGTTTTTGGACTGTGGGAGGAAACCCGAGAACCTGGAGGAAACCCACACGGACACGGGGAGAACATGGAAACATGTGAGGACCGAGGCTTACCCGGACCCAGAGAACCCGGAGGAAACACGAAAACATGAAAACTCTATTGAAACTGGCTAACTGCGACACCACCCTCTTCCATCCATCCATCATCTTCAGCTTTATCCTCTATTAGGGTCGTGGGGGGTAGGGGGGGGGGTTCCCCATGCCCATCCAGGGGAGAACGTTTTGGTCGCTGGGCAGAGACACCCAGGACAGGACGCCAATCTATCACTGGACACACACTCACTCACACACACACACACTCTATATGGGGCAATTTGGAGAATTCAATTGACTTGATCCATGTTTTTGGACTGTGGGAGGAAACCGGAGAACCCTGAGGAAACCCACACGGACACGGGGAGAACATGGAAACTCCACCCAGATTGGGATTGGAACCTGGAATCACCAGCGCTGAGAGGAGAACATGCTAAACCACTAAGCCAACGTGCCGCCCTCCTTTAAATACATTCATTTATTCATCCATCATCTTCCACTTTATCCTATATTAGGGTCGCCGGGGGAGGGGGGGGTTCTCCATACCCATCCAGGGGAGAACGTTTCGGGTACTGGGTATATACACCCAGGACAGGACGCCAATCTATCACTGGACACACACTCACTCACACAAACACAGTCTATATGGGGCAATTTGGAGAACTCAATTGACTTGATCCATGTTTTTGGACTGTGGGAGGAAACCGGAGAACCCTGAGGAAACCCACACGGACACGGGGAGAACATGGAAACTCCACCCAGATTGGGATTCGAACCGGGAATCCCTAGCGCTGAGAGGAGAACATGCCAACCACTAGGCCACGCCCCCTTCTTGCTGCATTTCCTCCACTTATCATCTAGATGGACGTTGTAGTTTCATGACAGACTGTTGTCCATCTGTGTTGGGAGACGTTCTCATCGCCGCAGTCTCATACAGATCATTCTAACCTCGTCTGCGGCGCGATACTTATTCTGATTGGTCGGTGTCCGCGGAACGCTTACATAATGTTTCAGCCAAGTTTCTGGCTGTTGGACAGATGTCCTCATAACCGCCGCCGGACAGCTCAGCCATAAACGTGATGACCGCGAGGTTCCGCAGATCTGCGGCTGCAGAACGTGCACCGAGAGAGTTCCTGCCAAACAGCGTGGACATCTGAAGCGAGCGCCGATTTACGGATCCCGGCCGATCGCGACGTCTGGACGGCCGGACGTCTGGACGTCTGGACGGCCGTTAGATGGTGAAGTTAAAATGTTCTATTGTTTATAAACTTTCAGTCGTTCGTCATTCACACGGAAAATCAGATCCCACATCCAATAAGCTCAGGTCTGTTAGGATTCTGACCCGTTTTAAAACTGCTGAATCATCAGGTTTGGAACTCCAGGCACCGCTGGCAACAGCCGCCATCGTATTCAGATCTTAATAATTCATCTGACTGAGTGACAGAGCTGAGATTATTAGGAAATTGCTTTATAAATCTTTCCAGGCTGATAGTCAGGAACAAACGACTTCTCTATGATGACGACTGCTTTTGTCCTTGGAACTGCGTTACCATAATAATAATAATAATAATAATAATAATAATAATAATAATATTCATTCATTATCTCCCGCTTTATCCTCTATTAGGGTCGCGGTGGAATAATAATATTAACAATAATAATAATAATAATCAAAAGAAATATTAATTGTATTATTAAAAAAGAATATATAATAATAATAATAATAATAATAATAATAATAATAATATTCATTCATTATCTCCCGCTTTATCCTCTATTAGGGGCGCGGTGGAATAATAATATTAACAATAATAATAATAATAATCAAAAGAAATATTAATTGTATTATTAAAAAAAGAATATATAATAATAATAATAATAATAATAATAATAATAATAATAATAATAATAATAATAATGAAAATAAAATATTAATTGTAATTTTGAAAAATAATATATAAAATAATATTAATAACAACAACAACAATAACAATAATAATAATAATAATAATAATAACATTAATAATAATAATAATAATAATAATATTCATTCATTATCTCCCGCTTTATCCTCTATTAGGGTCGCGGTGGAATAATAATATTAACAATAATAATAATAATAATCAAAAGAAATATTAATTGTATTATTAAAAAAGAATATATAATAATAATAATAATAATAATAATAATAATATATATAATAATAATAATAATAATCAAAAGAATATATAATAATAATAATATATATATAATAATAATAATAATAATAATAATAATAATAATAATAATAATAATAATGAAAATAAAATACTAATTGTAATTTTGAAAAATAATATATAAAATATAATATTAATAACAACAACAACAATAACAATAATAATAATAATAATAATAATAATAACATTAATAATAATAATAATAATAATAATAATAATAATAATAATAATAATAATATTAATTCATTCATTATCTCCCGCTTTATCCTCTATTAGGGTCACGGTGGAATAATAATGTTAACAATAATAATAATAATAATAATAATAATAATAATAATAATCAAAAGAAATATTAATTGTAATATTAAAAAAGAATATATATAGAACAATAATAATAATAATAATAATAATATTCATTCATTCATTCATTATCTCCCGCATTATCCTCTATTAGGGTCGCGGTGGAATAATATTAACAATAATAATAATAATAATAATAATAATAATAATAATAATGAAAATAAAATATTAATTGTAATATTGAAAAATAATATATAAATAAAATAAATATAAAATATATATATAAATATATAAAATAATATTAATAACAACAACAACAATAACAATAATAATACAAATAATTATAATAATATTATTATTATTATTATTATCGTAGCCATAACATATTAATTGCAATGATACAAATTATTATAAAATAATAATAATAATATTAATAACAATAATAATAATAATAATAGGGCG
>JAFMOC010000209.1:102500-107500 GCA_019802505.1 Corydoras sp. C115 | reverse complement strand
AGAGTTACGTTCTGTCCTGGGTGTACCTGCCCAGTGCCTGAAATGTTCTCCCCTACATGGACATGGGGAACCCCCCTCCCCTGCGACCCTAGTAGAGGATAAAGCAGAAGATAATAGATGCTATAATGTTGTAATGTCACGGGGAGAACATGCAAACTCCAAACAGAATGCAGCTGGCCAGCCCAGCTGAGTAAGTCATCCCTCACCTCCTCACCTCATGTCTGCCCATCCAGGGAGAACGTTTCGGGTGCTGGGCAGATACACCCAGGACAGGACGCCAATCTATCACTGGACACACACTCACTCACACACACACACTCCATATGGGGCAATTTGGAGAATTCAATTGACCTTGATCCATGTTTTTGGACTGTGGGAGGAAACCGGAGAATCCCTAGTGCTGAGAGGAGAACATGCTAACCACTAAGCCACCGTGCCGCCCCTCGACTCCATATTGTTTATGGTAATAAATAAAGATAATAAACTGTATATTAATTCTTATTTTAGCATCAAAGTCACGGTCAGTTCGGTGGAACTTGGTCTGGAGTCTGGTATCGTAATTTAACTCCAGATTAAAGGGAAAGCAGAAAGCATGTGCAGACAAGAGGAACATTAATTATTCTGTCCATCAGGAGCATAATGTTCTCAAGAAGCACTGATGTACAAAGTTCTACTTTACAAAGTTAGGAACGTACCTCATATAGACGAAAGTGCAAGGCCACACCCCCTGATCAGCTGGTATTTAAATCCCGGGGTTATAAATGTAATGGGTGGCACGGTGGCTTAGTGGTTAGCACGTTCTCCTCTCAGCACTAGGGTTTCCCGGTTCGAATCCCCATCTGGGTGGAGTGTCCATGTTCTCCCTGTGTCTGCGTGGGTTTCCTCCGGGCTCTCCGGTTTCCTCCCACAGTCCAAAAACATGGATCAAGTCAATCATTCATTCATTCATCATCTTCCGCTTTATCCTCTATTAGGGTCGCGGTGGGGTTCCCCATGCCCATCCAGGGGAGAACGTCTCGGGCGCTGGGCAGATAGACCCAGGACAGGACGCCAATCCATCGCTGGGCACACACTCACTCACTCACACACACACACTCTATATGGGGCAATTTGGAGAATTCAATTGACTTGATCCATGTTTTTGGACTGTGGGAGGAAACCGGAGAACCCGGAGGAAACCCACGCAGACACGGGGAGAAGATGGAAACTCCACCCAGATGGGGATTCGAACCGGAAATCCTTAGTGCTGAGAGGAGAACGTGCTAAACCACTAAGCCACCGTGCCGCAAAATTAAAATAAAAAAAATAAAAATATTTAAAGGCTGCTTCCATGTTAAAGTCGTAATGAAAACATCCACAGATGAAGGATTTGGTATTTTGTAGCTGAAACACGGGATTCAAACCTGAAATGTATTTAATGAAAATAAAAAGTCGTGGAATGACGTCTACGTTCTATGACCTCACTGCAAATTTTACAAATACGGTCTGCACTCCGTCATTAAATCCAGACTTAAATCCAGACTACTGATTAAAGGCACCTCATTCAGGAGCTGTACTTCACCTTAAACAGCAGAGTAAGGGCTTTTTCCGACTGCAGGAGTGCATTTTTGGAAGGAGGTATCATGCAATTATGCAATTATGCAAAACATTGGCGATGAGAATCTGATCGTGTTGCATTATAATTAATGCAATTTGCAGTGATTGAGCCGAACCGCTTCTCTTTGTTGCCGGAAAACAAACAGAAGCAAATCAGGCAGCTCTCTGTCTCCTCTTCACCTCCCCTCACAGGGCCTTTAAAAAGACCTTCTAATGCGCCGCTGAGGGAATTCATCCTGTAACTGAGGTGACGGAGGGTTCGCAGCATCTGCATATGAAAAGCTCCATCTCAGGGCCTCTGAGAGCGCGGGTGCCGTTCTGATGGAGCTCTGCAGCCTGAGGAACACAACGTTATGAATACACTGACTGAGGCGGCACACTTAACACACCCGCCTCTCAGCGCCGGGGATCCAGCCTTAAATCCCCATCTGCGTGGAGTTTCCACGTTCTCCCCGTGTCCGCGTGGGTTTCCTACGGGTTCTTCGGTTTCCTCCCACAGTCCAAAAACATGGATCAAGTCAATTGAGTTCTCCAAATTGCCCCATATAGAGTGTGTGTGTGTGTGAGTGAGTGTGTGCCCAGTGATAGATTGCCCCCTGTCCTGGGTCTATCTGCCCAGCGCTCGAAACGTTCTCCCATGGACGGGCATGGGGAACCCCCCCCCGCGACCCTAGAGGTTGAAGATAATGGATGGATGGATGGATGGAGACAGCACGGAGGTGTAGCGCTTAACACACTTAAGATCCAGGCTTAAATCCCCATCTGCGTGGAGTTTCCACGTTCTCCCCGTGTCCGCGTGGGTTTCCTCCAGGTTCTCCGGTTTCCTCCCACAGTCCAAAAACTTGGATCAAGTCAATTGAGTTCTCCAAATTGCCTCATATAGAGTGTGTGTGTGAGTGAGTGTGTGTCCAGTGATAGATTGCCCCCTGTCCTGGGTCTATCTGCCCAGCGCTCGAAACGTTCGTCCATGGATGGGCATGGGGAACCCCTCATATCCTCTATTAGGGTCGCGGTGGGGTTCCCCATGCCCATCCATGGAAAAACGTTTCGGGCGCTGGGCAGATAGACCCAGGACTGGGGCAATCTATCACTGGACACACACTCACTCACACACACACACTCTATATGGGGCAATTTCCCTAGAGCTGAGAGGAGAACGTGCCAAACACTAAGCCACCGTGCCGCCCGCTCAGTATAAAGACCATCAGAATCTTTATGTAAATGTCAGTGTTCTCACCGCTTTGTTTCGTATAAAATCATTTATACACGTTAGAGTTTGTTGTTTGATGGAATTCTGAAGGTAAATGTCAGAGACGCTGTAATTCCTGTTCAGTTTCAGTCTGGTTAACGTTCTGTGTGTGTGTGTGTGTGTGTGTGTGTGTGTGTGTGTGTGTGTGTGTGTGTGTGTGTGTGTGTGTGTGTGTAGCGTTCAGTGTTTACATTAAATCTTTTTGTTGTATTAATATTTAGTTAAGACACATACATGAGCTGTTATTAATCCCTCAAACGTTGGTTGCCACAACTACTGTAATTCCTCCAAAGGTGTTACAAATTCTTAATTCCTCCAAAATGCAGATTATTAAACAGATTTATTAAACAAAAGCATATGTGTGTGTGTACATGTATGTGTGCACATGTGCGTGTGTATTATTTGTACTATCTATAATATTATGTATGTTATATAGTATTAAGACACATACATATAATGCCTATATGAGCTGTTATTAATCCCTTAAATGATGGTTGCCACAACTACTATAACTCCTCAAAAATGGTTGCCAGAACTAATATAATCCCTCAAACAGTGGTTTCTACAACTGCTATCACTACTAAATCACTTTAAGTAATGACTTCTGCTCCTGTAGGGTCGTCCATGGGGGGGGGGGGGGTCTCTCCACTGAAGTCATGCAGATTATTAAATGGCTTTTATTAAACAGAAGCATGTTTATGTGTGTGTGTATATGTATGTGTGCACGTGTGTGTGTGTGAGTATTATTTGTACTATCTATTCTATTATGCATGTTATATAGTATTAAGACACATACATATAATACCTACATGAACTGTTATTAATCTACTATAACTACTATACTACTACTAAAACTACTATAATTCCTCAAAAATGGTTGCCACAACTAAAATAATCCCTCGAACAGCGGTTTCTACATCTGCTATCACTACTAAATCACTTTAAGTAATGACTTCTGCTTATTTAGGGTCGTCCATGGGGGGGGGGGTCTCTCCACTGAAGTCATGCAGATTATTAAATGGCTTTTATTAAACAAAAGCATGTTTGTGTGTGTGTGTGTGTGTGTGTACATGCACATGTATGTGTGCACATGTGTGTGTGTGTGTGTGTGTGTATGTGTGTGTGCGTGTATTATTTGTACTATCTATTCTATTATGTATGTTATATAGTATTAAGACACATACCTATGATACCTACATGAACTGTTATTGATCCCTCAAACGTGGGTTGCCACAACTACCATAACTCCTCCAAAATGGTTGCCACAACTTCCATAATTCCACAAAAATGGTTGCCACAACTAATATAATTCCTCGAACAATGGTTTCTACATCTGCTATCACTACTAAATCACTTTAAGTAATGAATTCTGCTCCTGTAGGGTCCTCCAAAAGGGGGGGGGTCTCTCCACTAGGGTCATGCAGATTATCCGGTCTCATCAATTCAAGAGTGAAACACTTCAACACACTCCAGAAGAGTGTTCTCCTAAAGTCCTTTAAATCGCTTCATCCCAAGTCTCATACGTTCCAACGCTTGGTTCATGCAACAGAACCCATTCTGCATCAGGTGGTACACATGCTTACTTTGACCTTTATTTTAATATTAAATTAAAATAGCTCAGCTCCAGGGATTCCCGGTTCGATTCCCAATCTGGGTGGAGTTTCCATGTTCTCCCCGTGTCTGCGTGGGTTTCCTCCGGGTTCTCCGGTTTCCTCCCACAGTCCAAAAACATGGATCAAGTCAAGTGAATTCTCCAAATTGCCCCATATAGAGTGTGTCTGTGTGAGTGAGTTTGTGTCCAGTGATAGATTGGCGTCCTGTCCTGGTTGTATCTGCCCAGCGCCCGAACGTTCCCGATGTTTAATCTGCAGTTATTTGGGCGTGGCACTGACAGCAGAGCTTCACCGTCCACTGAGGTGGGTTTGGAACGTTTGACTCTCTACTTCGGTCCAAACCCGATGAGGTCTGCAATGTCTTTACAGAGCGACGCCCACACGGTGGTCACCTCCACCAGCTTTCATGTGGTTGACTACGGCTCCTGCGATAAGCTCTCGTTAATAACATATTTAAATTTGACCCCTCGAAAGAACTGTCACAGCAAGCAGGAAGACATTTTCCTCAGAGACGGAGCGCCGCATGATGTAATGCAGAGTAA
>JAFMOC010000209.1:72500-100000 GCA_019802505.1 Corydoras sp. C115 | reverse complement strand
CCCGAGAAGACATCCCCGAGAACACGCTGGGAACGCCGGGAACGCAACAGCAGCTTAAATCCGTCAGACATTTCAATAAACGTTTAGTGTTCCACTTTTACTCAATTTATAGAACGCACGGTCCAGGGTAGGTGGCACGGTGGCTTAGTGGTTTAGCATGTTCTCCTATCCCGATTCCCGGTTCGAATCCCGATCTGGGTGGAGTCTGGGCAGATACACCCAGGACAGGACGCCAATCCATCACAGGGCACACACTCACTCACTCATAGGTTTACTCGGGTTCTCCGGTTTCCTCCCACAGCCCAAAAACATACTTCAAGGTGAATTGGCTGCTCTTTCTTGCCCCTGTATAGGGTGTGTTTGTATGCTGGATTGGCGCCCTCTTCTGGATGGATCTACCCAGCGCCCTAAACTTTCCAATAAGAACAGAGCGGAGAACCGTGTTAGCGATGGTCAGAACATTTGAGTACATGGACTCACTCGTCGTCCTTACATTAAGGACCCTTCAGACTCCTCACAGTCCAGTTATAATTAATGTATGAGACTCGGAACCACCGGGAGACACGCACCGCATTTAGAACCTCCCAGTAAACTACAAATAAACGCATTTGCAATGCAGAGTGCACTCGACTTTTCCGCCTGCCAACTAATAACCAATTTAATTTCCATCGCACTCGAGGGTTCTAGTAGACTTCGGGGGGGAGGGAGGGGGGGGTCCTCTGCCTTTGTTCCACTTAAATCTAGGACTCCAACGGCTGGATTATCTATTATTTATTATTTTTTAATAAAGTAGTTCCAGTCCTCGAATCTGATTGGCTGAGCCGGTTGTAATAACACACATTCGTATCGATGCGTGATATACAATACATTATTTAATAATATGAACGTAAACATGAGCCGATTCCTGATGAGCACTAAACCCTGCAGATGTTACGAATTGTGTTCTGTAATTTGGCCACTAGATGGCATTTGTAATTGTTAGAGAAACCGGAAACCTGTTACTCAGCGATGTTCACTTTAAAAACCAGACTAGATTATTAATGATTTTGTTTTTAATGAATTATATAATACAATATATATATATATATCCTTGGTGTCCTGTCCTGGGTCTATCTGCCCAGCGCCCGAAACGTTCTCCCCTGGATGGGCATGGGGAACCCCCCCCTCGCGACCCTAATAATGAATGAATGAATGAATGAATATATATATATATCCATCCATCCATCCATTATCATCCCCTTTATCCTCTTGTAGGGTCGTGGGGGGGGGGTTCCCCATGCCCATCCAGGGGAGAACGTTTCGGGTGCTGGGAAGATACACCCAGGACAGGACGCCAATACATCGCACACACTCACGCACACACTCACACTCTATATGGGGCAATTTGGAGAATTCCATTGACCTTGATCCATGTTTTTGGACTGTGAGAGGAAACCGGAGAACGCAGAGGAAACCCACGCGGACACGGGGAGAACATGGAAACTCCACCCAGATTGGGATTCGAACTGGGAATCCCCAGCACTGAGAGGCGAACGTGCTAACCACTAAACTACCGCTTTATCCTCTACTAGGGTAGTGTGGGGAAGGGGGGGGGGGGGGGGTTGGGCTCCACATGCTCATCCAGGGGAGAACGTTTCGGGTGCTGGGCAGATACACCCAGGACAGGACGCCAATCTATCACACACACTCACGCACACAAACACACTCTATATGGGGCAATTTGGAGAATTCAATTGTCCTCGATCCATGTTTTTGGACTGTGAGAGGAAACCGGAGAACGCGGAGGAAACCCACGCGGACACGGGGAGAACATGGAAACTCCACCCAGATTGGGATTCGAACCGGGAAACCCTAGTGCTGAGAGGAGAACATGCTAAACCACTAAGTCACCGTGCCATTTTTTAATGAATTTTATTATATGATATATATATCCATCCATCCATCATCTTCCCCTTTATCCTCTACTAGGGTCGGGCGAGGTGGGGGGGGGGTCCCGATGCTCATCCAGGGGAGAACGTTTCGGGTGCTTTGAAGATACTCCCAGGACAGGACGCCAATCTATCACAGGGCAAACACTCGCTCAGACAAACACACTCTTTGTGGGGCAATTTGGAGAATTCAATTGACCTTGATCCATGTTTTTGGACTGTGGGAGGAAACCGGAGAAGGCGGAGGAAACCCACGCGGACACGGGGAGAACATGGAAACTCCACCCAGATGGAGATTCGAACCGGGAATCCCCAGCACTGAGAGGAGAACATGCTAACCAATCCCAGTGATCTGCTTTGGAGGGTTTGTATATAATCACAGCACGCACCAATAAACGTGAAAATAAATTAAGATGCAAAATTTAATAGAAATAAAGCTTAAGGATCCATCTAAAGAGTTCAAACATGATATGGAACTTGGATTTCAGAGCGTAGAACGCTACACTGGAGAATTACAGACAGATGGCTTTCGTGGTTTTGTCAAAGGTCAGAAAAATGGCCCGTAATCCAGATGCCCCTCTGGGAAATGTGAAATAAAGGCTGTTGAAATCCCATGAATTTCTTTAAAGACTGAATACCAGAAGCCAAAGGTCTGCAGAGCTGAAGGTTCTGCAGCTGTTAGATCTGCAGGACGGCCAATCCCACCTGCACTCACACGGCAGAACCATTAAAGGGATTAACTCGTCGTTAAAGGGGAAACGGAACGGTAACAGTCTCATGTCGACTGTAATAACCAGCAGAACGTTCATCAGTGGTTGATTTATTGATTGATAATGTTGACAGGGTAGCAGAACCCAACCGCGAGGGTTCGAAGAACCGGACAGGACACGCAAACTAAACCAGTGTTTAATGATTTGGACATTGTGCTCATTAATGTTAACTGGAAAGGATTTTATATAGGATTATATATATATTCATCCATTATCTTCCGCTTTATCCCCTATTAGGGTTGGGGGGGGGGGGGGGGTTCCCATGCCATCCAGGTGAGAACGTTTCAGGCGCTGGGCAGATACACCCAGGACAGGACGCCAATCTATCGCTGGACACACACTCACTCACCTAGACTCATACACACTATATAGGGGCCATTTCGATAGGAGCAATTTAGATAGCCCATTCACTTTTAATCCATGTTTTTGGACTGTGGGACGAAACCGGAGAACCCGAAGGAAACCCACGTGGACACGAAATAAAGGCTGTTGAAATCCCATGAATTTCTTTAAAGACTGAATACCAGAAGCCAAAGGTCTGCAGAGCTGAAGGTTCTGCAGCTGTTAGATCTGCAGGATGGCCGATCCCACCTGCACTCACACGGCAGAACCATTAAAGGGATTAAGTCGTCGTTAAAGGGGAAACGGAACGGTAACAGTCTCATGTCGACTGTAATAACCAGCAGAACGTTCATCAGTGGTTGATTTATTGATTGATAATATTGACCGGGTAGCAGAACCCAACCGCGAGGGTTCGAAGAACCGGACAGCACACGCAAACTAAACCAGTGTTTAATGATTTGGATATATAGGGGCAATTTCGATAGGAGCAATTTAGATAGCCCATTCACTTTTAATACATGTTTTTGTGGGAGGAAACTGTCGGGAGAACATGGAAACCGGGAATCCCTAGCGCTGAGAGGAGAACGTGCTAACCACTAAGCCACCGTGCCGTTCAGCACAGATCCAATTTAATTTATTCATTCATTCATTCATTCATTATCTTCCGCTTCATCCCCTATTAGGGTTGTGGGGGGGGTTCCTCATGCCCATCCAGGTGAGAACGTTTCAGGCGCTGGGCAGATACACCCAGGACAGGACGCCAATCTATCACTGGACACACATTCACTCACCTAGACTCATACACACTATATAGGGGCAATTTTGATAGGAGCAATTTAGATAGCCCATTCACTTTTAATCCATGTTTTTGGACTGTGGGACGAAACCGGAGAACCTGGAGGAAACCCATGTGGACTCGGGGAGAACATGGAAACCGGGAATCCCTAGCGCTGAGAGGAGAACGTGCTAACCACTAAGCCACCGTGCCGTTCAGCACAGATCCAATTTAATTTATTCATTCATTCAATCATTATCTTCCGCTTCATCCCGTATTAGGGTTGTGGGGGGGGGTTCCCCATGCCCATCCAGGTGAGAACGTTTCAGGCGCTGGGCAGATACACCCAGGACAGGACGCCAATCTATCGCTGGACACACACTCACTCACCTAGACTCATACACACTATATAGGGGCAATTTTGATAGGAGCAATTTAGATAGCCCATTCACTTTTAATCCATGTTTTTGGACTGTGGGACGGAAACCGGAGAACCCGGAGGAAACCCACGTGGACACGGGGAGAACATGGAAACCGGGAATCCCTAGCGCTGAGAGGAGAACGTGCTAACCACTAAGCCACCGTGCCGTCCAGCACAGATCCAATTTAATTTATTCATTTATTCATTCATTCAATTCATTATCTTCCGCTTTATCCCCTATTAGGGTTGTGTGTGTGGGGGGGGGGTTCCCCATGCCCATCCAGGGGAGAACGTTTCAGGCGCTGGGCAGATACACCCAGGACAGGACGCCAATCTATCGCTGGACACACACTCACTCACCTAGACTCATACACACTATATAGGGGCAATTTCAATAGGAGCAATTTAGATAGCCCATTCACTTTTAATCCATGTTTTTGGACTGTGGGAGTAAACCGGAGAACCCGAAGGAAACCCACGGGGACACGGGGAGGACATGGAAACGGGGTGGAAGGACGAGTCCTGATGGCGGAACGTTCGGTGGCGTTCGTTACGTTGCTGTTTTCATTGTGAGAGAATAAAAAGGAGAACAGCGGCGTCGGGGACGTCTTTGTCTGCACTCGAGGTTTTCGTTCCGCCGCTTTAACATCATCTGAGGTTCTGCGGCGGTCTTTTCAGGACAATCGAAGCTCGTAATGAAAGCGGCGGTAGACGTTCCACGCTCTTTGTTGTCAGCCAGTCGTTCTGCAGCTTCAGAAACAGCTGGTTCTTTACGAACGCCTCGTTTTCTGTTGATCCAGAGTTTTAGTTTGAACTTCTGATCTCACAGATCGCGATGTTTCTGTATTTTCACACGAAGCTCGGCAGCTGTGATCTCCGCTTCAGCCGAAATTAAGAATAACGAGCTGCTGAGGAGAAGATACTCGTACCACGGCCTAGAGGTCAGGGTGGAGTTCCCATGTTCTCCACGTGTCCGCGTGGGTCTCCTCCAGGTTCTCCGGTTTCCTCCCACAGTCCAAAAACATGGATCAAGGTCAATTGAGTTCTTCAAATTGCCCTATATAGGCGGCACGGTGGCTTAGTGGTTTAGCATGTTCTCCTCTCAGCACTAGGGATTCCCGGTTCGAATCCCCATCTGGGTGGATTTTCCATGTTCTCCCCGTGTCCACATGGGTCTCCTCCAGGTTCTCCGGTTTCCTCCCACAGTCCAAAAACATGGATCAAGGTCAATTGAGTTCTTCAAATTGCCCTATATAGGCGGCACGGTGGCTTAGTGGTTTAGCATGTTCTCCTCTCAGCACTAGGGATTCACGGTTCGATTCCCCATCTGGGTGGAGTTTCCATGTTCTCCCCGTGTCCACGTGGGTTTCCTCCGGGTTCTCCAGTTTCCTCCCACAGTCCAAAAACATGGATCAAGGTCAATTGAGTTCTTCAAATTGCCCTATATAGGCGGCACGGTGGCTTAGTGGTTTAGCATGTTCTCCTCTCAGCACTAGGGATTCCCGGTTCGAATCCCCATCTGGGTGGATTTTCCATGTTCTCCCCGTGTCCACATGGGTCTCCTCCAGGTTCTCCGGTTTCCTCCCACAGTCCAAAAACATGGATCAAGGTCAATTGAGTTCTTCAAATTGCCCTATATAGGCGGCACAGTGGCTTAGTGGTTTAGCATGTTCTCCTCTCAGCACTAGGGATTCCCGGTTCGATTTCCCATCTGGGTGGAGTTTCCATGTCCTCCCCGTGTCCACGTGGGTTTCCTCCGGGTTCTCCAGTTTCCTCCCACAGTCCAAAAATGTGGATCAAGGTCAATTGAGTTCTTCAAATTGCCCTATATAGGCGGCACGGTGGCTTAGTGGTTTTGCATGTTCTCCTCTCAGCACTAGGGATTCCCGATTCGATTTCCCATCTGGGTGGAGTTTCCATGTCCTCCCCATGTCCACGTGGGTTTCCTCCGGGTTCTCTGGTTTCCTCCCACAGTCCAAAAATGTGGATCAAGGTCAATTGAATTCTCCAAATTGCCCCATATAGAGTGTGTGTGAGTGAGTAATTGTGTACCCAGCAATAGATTGGCGTCCTGTCCTGGGTGTATCTGCCCAGCGCCCGAAACGTTCTCCTCTGGATGGGCATGGGGAACCCCCCCCCCCCACAACCCTAATAGAGGATAAAGCGGAAGATAATGGATGAATGAAATTGCCCCATATAGAGTGTGTTTGTGTTTGTGAGTGTGTGTCCAGTGATAGATTGGCGTTCTGTCCTGGGTGTATCTGCCCAGCGCCCGAAACGTTCTCCCCTGGATGGGCATGGGAACCCCCCCCCCGCAACTCTAGTAGATGATAAAGCTGAAGGTTCCCCATGCACATCCAGGCGGTGGCGTGAGGGCGGGACTCGATCCTCACGGTGCAGACGAGGACCTCCACGTCATCCACCGCCGACAAACCGGCTGGTTTTAACACGTCGAAGGAAAGAAATGACCCCCCCCCCCAACGGTCGGGTTCTCAGCTCGAGGGAGAACGCTGGAACCGAGGCATCATGCAACACGGAGCAAGCTTTTCATATAGACAAAGCGGCGAGCGGCGAGCGAGCAGAAGCATTGTTGGATCAGCGCGCCGGCATTCAGGGGGAATTATGAGCGAGCACAATGGAGAACCGGCCGCATTGTAAACAGTGTTTAGGAAGAGAACCGAAAAAAAACAAAAAAAAAAACAGTACATTTCTGTTTTCAGGCTTTTCAGAAACAAAAAGAGGGTCACAAAAAAAATAGCTGATTATTTTTTTTGTATAAGTTTAAAAAATACATAGAACCTGATGATTAGAACCTGATGTTTAGAACCTGATGATTAGAACCTGATGTTTAGAACCTGATGTTCAGAACCTGATGTCTAGAAACTGATGTTTAGATCCTGATGTCTAGAACCTGATGTTTAGAACCTGATGTTTAGAACCTGATATTTAGAACCTGATGTTTAGAACCTGATGTTTAGAAACTGATGATTAGAACCTGATGTTTAGATCCTGATGTCTAGAACCTGATGTTTAGAACCTGATGTTTAGAACCTGATATTTAGAACCTGATGTTTAGAACCTGATGTTTAGATCCTGATGTTTAGAACCTGATGTTTAGAACCTGATATTTAGAACCTGATGTTTAGAACCTGATGTTTAGAACCTGATGATTAGAACCTGATGTTTAGATCCTGATGTCTAGAACCGGATGTTTAGAACCTGATGTTTAGAACCTGATGTTTAGAACCTGATGTCTAGAACTTGATGTTCAGAACCTGATGTCTAGAACCTGATGTTTAGAACCTGATGATTAGAACCTGATGTTTAGAACCTGATGTCTAGAACCTGATGTTTAGAACCTGATGATTAGAACCTGATGTTTAGAACCTGATGTTTAGAACCTGATGTTCAGAAACTGATGTCTAGAAACTGATGTTTAGATTCTGACGTTTAGAACCTGATGTCTAGAACCTGATGTTCCTCTCCTTGAGCCATGACCTCAACCTTGTCAGGACTAACAACACCGATTTCCCGTGATTTATTGCCGATAATGCATGTCCTCTCGTGCCTTACTACCAATCTGGGTGGAGTTTCCATGTTCTCCCCGTATCCACGTGGGTTTCCTCCGGGTTCTCCGGTTTCCTCCCACAGTCCATAAACATGGATCAAGGTCAATTGAATTCTCCAAATTGCCCCATATAGTGTGTGTGTGTGTGTGTGAGTGTGTGTGTGTCCAGTGATAGATTGGCACCCTGTCCTGGGTCTATCTGCCCAGTGCCCCAAACGTTCTCCCCTGGATGGGTATGAGGAACCCCGACCCTAATAAAGGATAAAACGGAACATAATGGATGGAGAGCGGCATGGTGGCTTAGTGGTTGGCATGTTCGCCTCTCAGCTTTAGGGATTCCCGGTTCTAATCCCTATCTGGGTGGTTGTCTCCATGTTCTCCCCGTGACGCTCTCTCAGCACGTTGTTCTTTTGGTTCCGTAATGTCCGCAGCAGTGATTTGTCGCTGCGCAAACGGGTCGATACACCGGTTCCGTTTTTAATGACTTGACAGATGAGCGGTTCTGCGGGGCTGCCGTTTGCTGCCACCCACTTCTACAAGAACCTTTAGAATGTTAAAGCCCTCTTTAAACGTACGCTGTTTGATTATTCACCTAGGAATCCCCAGCACTGTGAGGAGAACATGCTAAACCACTAAACCACCATGGAACAATAGAGAATATAAACAGAGAGGCAGAGACATGAATGTAGAGGTTTCTCATAAAACAGATCCAGGGTTCGAATCCCCATCTGGGTGGAGTTTCATGTTCTCCCGTGTCCACATGGGTTTCCTCCGGGTTCTCTGTTTCCTCCCACAGTCCATAAACATGGATCAAAGTCAATTGAGTTCTCCAAATTGCCCCATATAGAGTGTGTCTGTGTGAGTGAGTGTGTGTCCAGCGATGGAATTGGCGTCCTGTACTGGAGTATTCCCATGAAAAAGTTCCCCTGGATGGGCATGTGTGTCCTGGCAATTTCAAGACCTCTTTGTTTTCTTCTTCATATATTTTTTTTAATATTAAAATCGGCGGCCATGGTCTCTGGTTTCCTCCACAGTACCATAACATGGATCATGTCCTCCCCGTCAATTGAGTCAATGAGCAGTTCTCCAAATTGCCCCATATAGAGTGTGTCTGTGTGAGTGAGTGTGTGCCCAGCGATGGATTGGCGCCCTGTCCTGGGTGTATCTGCCCAGCGCCCGAAACGTTCTCCCCTGGATGGGCATGTGGAACCCCACAGACCCGCACCTGTGTGTCCTGAGTTTAATATCAGACTCGTTGTAATTCTTCTTCATATATATTTTTTTATTTTAATATTAAAATCGGCGGCATGGTGGCTTAGTGGTTTAGCATGTTCTCCTCTCAGCACTAGGGATTCCCGGTTCGAATCCCCATCTGGGTGGAGTTTCCATGTTCTCCCCGTGTCCGCGTGGGATTCCTCCGGGTTCTCCGGTTTCCTCCCACAGTCCATAAACATGGATCAAGTCAATTGAATTCTCCAAATTGCCCCATATAGAGTGTGTGTGTGTGAGTGAGTGTGTGCCCAGCGATGGATTGGCGCCCTGTCCTGGGTGTATCTGCCCAGCGCCCGAGACGTTCTCCCCTGGATGGGCATGGGGAACCCCACCGCGACCCTAATAGAGGATAAAGCGGAAGATAATGGAAAATCCTACAGTAGGTTCTTAAATTTCACTGCGCGTCGTTTCTTGGCCGAATCCGGAACCCGGCTCGGTCGTCCCGCTTTAATACGTCTCCCTCACTTCCCGTGGACGTTCCGTTGATGTTCTTGTTTTGAGGCTGTCACTAAATTGCATCAGACTGCGGTCTGCGTGTGATCCGGCGCTCGGCTCTTGACACGTTGCCCCGTCACTTCAGTTTAAGGTTACCAGGCTGAATGACGAGCCTCTCGGCGCTCAGGCACGAGCTCCATGTAGAGAGGGTCACGTCTGCGCCGACCTCACTTACCACCGTCTGGTCACCGGCCATGAAAAGCTGACAAGGGAAATTAACATATTCTCTCTGACCTGAAGAACTCGACAGGAGAACAGCTAGAGAGGAGAACCAGATCAGGAGCAACGTGACCCGTCCAAACATAATAAAGAAAAACAAACACAGAGCATTCACCTTGGAAGGACTTCCATCCATCCATCCATTATCTTCTGCTTTATCCTCTATTAGGGTCGTAAGGGGGGGGGGGTTCCCCATGCCCATCCAGGGGAGAACGTCTCAGGCGCTGGGCAGATAGACCCAGGACAGGGCGCCAATCCATCACTGGGCACACACTCACTCACACAGACACACTCTATTTGGGGCAATTTTGAGAATTCAGTTGATTTGATCCATGTTTTTGGACTGTGGGAGGAAACCGGAGAACCTAGAGGAAACCCACACGGACACGGGGAGAACATGGATACTCCACCCAGATTGGGATTCGAACTGGGAATCCCAAGCGCTGAGAGGAGAACATGCTAACGTATGTAAGGCACGGTGGCTTAGTGGTTGGCATGTTCTCCTCCCAGCGCTGGTGATTCCTGGTTCGAATCCCAATCTGGGTGGAGTATCCATGTTCTCCCCGTGTCCGTGTGGGTTTCCTCCGGGTTCTCCGGTTTCCTCCCACAGTCCAAAAACATGGATCAAGTCAATTGAATTCTCCAAATTGCCCCATATAGAGTGTGTATGTGTGAGTGAGTGTGTGTCCTGCGATAGGACAGGTGTCTTGTCCTGGGTCTATCTGCCCAGCGCCCGAGACGTACTCCCCTGGATGGGCATGGGGAACCCCCCCCGTGACCATAGTAGAGGATAAAGCGGATGATAATGGGTGGATGGATGTTCTCCCAGTCTCCGTGTGGGCACTAGGGATTCCCGGTTCGAATCCCAATCTGGGTTTCCATGTCCTCCCCATGTCCGCAGGGGTTTCCTCCGGGTTCTCCGGTTTCCTCCCACAGTCCAAAAACATGGATCAAGGTCAACTGAATTCTCCAAATTGCCTCATATAGAGTGTGTGTGTGTGAGTGAGTGTGTGTCCAGTGATAGATTGGCGCCCTGTCCTGAGTGTGTCTGCCCAGCACCCAAAATGTTCTCCCCTGGATGGGCATGGGGAACCCCCCCCCCCCGACCGTAGTAGAGGATAAAGCGGAAGATAATGGATTGATGGATAATTCATTCATTCATTATCTCCCGCTTTATCCTCTATTAGGGTCGCGGTGGGGTTCCCCATGCCCATCCAGGGGAGAACATCTCGGGCGGTGGGCAGATAGACCCAGGACAGGACGCCAATTCATCGCTGGGCACACACTCACTCACACACAGACACACTCTATATGGGGCAATTTGGAGAATTCAATGACTTGATCCATGTTTTTGGACTGTGGGAGGAAACCGGAGAACCCGGAAGGAAACCCACGCAGACACGGGGCGAGAACATGGAACCTCCACCCAGATGGGGATTCGAACCGGGAATCCCTAGCGCTGAGAGGCGAACATGCTAACCACTAAGCCACCGTGCCGCCTTGATGGATAATAATTACTCAAATATTAACATATTAAGCTACAACTTAAAGGAAGCCGCAGTTTGTTAGCTATGACGTCATGACGTGGTGACCCGGGTCAGAACGGAGAACGGACGGCATGCTAACGGACTTAACCAGCAGATGTTTAACGGCCCGCTCCGTCGTGACCGTGGGGTCCAGACTTCATGCGCCGGCAGCCGTCGAAGGGCAACAACGAGGCTGCAAATGCCACGGCGGCATCCATCATGCCTTCAGCGCATAACGCGTTGTTTGCAAACAGAAGAACGCGAGCGTTCTGTAAGCCCTCGCTAAAAAGAAAAGGCTCGCGGCGACGAGGGCCTTTAAAAGGAACCGGGTGCGTGAGGCGCGCCGGTCACGGAACGATCGCCGTGTAATTACACGCCGGGGCAATCGGCAAAACGGCAGCCGCGTTCAGGCCTCTCCCGGCAGAAAGCACGACGCATGCAGGGATCTGTACGTTCCGTCGTGAAGGTTCCCGAGGCTGCGCTGGAACACGGAGCCGGCGGGGGCGCTCGCACCTCCACCTCCACCTCCACCTTGCCTCAACTACTATAATTCCTCAAAAAATGGTTGCCAAGACTACTGTAATCCCTCAAACAATGGTTGCCACATCTACACATCTACTACAATCCCTTAAAAATTGGTTGCCACAACTACTATAATCCTACATTAACACAATTGCCTAAAACTACTATAATCCCTCAAACAATGGCTGCCACAACTACTATAATCCCTTAAAAAATGGTTGCCAAGACTACTACAATCTCTCAAACAACGGTTGACACAACTACTATAATCCTGCATTAACACAATTGCCTCAACTACTATAATCCCTCAAACAATGGTTGCCACAACTACTGTTATCCCTTAAAATGGTTGCCACAGCTACTATAATCCTGCATTAACACAATTGCCTTAACTACTATAGTCGCTCAAACAATGGTTGCCAAGGCTACTATAATCCCTCAAATAATGGGTGCCACAACTACTATAATCCCTTAAAAAATGGTTGCCACAGCTACTATAATCCTGCACTAACACAATTCTTAACTACTATAATCCCTCGAACAATGGTTGCCACAACTACTATAATCCCTAGAACAACAGTAACTATAACACAATTGCCTCAACTACTATAATTCCTCAAAAAATGGTTGCCAAGACTTCTATAATCCCTCAAACAATGGTTGCCAAGACTACTATAATTACTTAAACAGTGGTTGCCACAACTACTATAATCCCTTAAAAATGGTTACTATAACTAATATATTGCCTCAATCAATGGTTGCCACAACTACTATAATACATTAAACAGTTACTACTACAGTCTCCCAAACAATGGTTGCAACAACTACTACAATCCCTCAAACAACGGTTGCTACCACTATTATAAACCCTCAGACAACAGTTGCCACAACTACTATAATCCCTCATAAACAACGGTTGTTGCAACTACTATAATCCTGCATTAACAACAGTTGCCTCAGCTACTATAATTCTTCAAAAAATGGTTGTCATAACTATAATCCAGCAAACAACAGTTACTATAACTATTACAATCCCTCAAACAATGGTTGCCACAAATACTACAATCCCCCAAACAATGGTTGCCACAGTTGTAACAAACCCTTATACGAGGCTTTCATTTTCGTGAAAGTTGCTGTTACGAACAGTAAGCCACTTCCGAGCGTGTGAACTCATCACGCTAAAGGTTTTAAACACCGATTGAATATTTAAATAACGTCGGATGGCCTCGTATCGTCAGGTTTATTGTCGGTTTAATGCCGTTGGTGCTCCGTAAAGCTCACACAGAGAAATCTACGTTCCGCAGTTCAACATCTGGATGATTGTGTTTTCAATGTTCAGAATAACGATTCACAAGCTCTCTCTCTCTCTCTCTCTCTCTCTCTCTCTCTCTCTCTCTCTCTCTCTCACAATGACTTTATAGCTCTAACTTGTGCTTAACAACTGTTGCCGACGCCGTACGATTGATGGAGTCATTAAAAAAGAATTATTCCTATAACGCTGTTATCAGAAATTACAGAAAGATTAGAAAGCTGGCTGAATGACATTATGGGATTTTCAACAATAAAGCGATTAAATGTTTATTCAGACGCAACCTTCACCAAAACCATCGTTTCCTTCTGAACCACGTGGAACCCATTTCTGTTATCTGTTATTTCCATGCATTTATATAGAGCGGTGGTTCCTGAGGAGGAGCATCATCATCATTTACATCACATTTGGTCATTTATTGGACGCTTTTATCCAAAGCGACTTACAAGGTGAGAAACACAGGGTTCATCACAACATCCCTGGAGCAATGAGGGTAAAGGTTCTTGCTCAAGGAGCCACATTGGTAACTTCAGTGGACCTGGGATTTGAGCCCCCAACCTTCAGATTGATAGCCCAATGCCCTGACCACTGAGCTACCACGCCCTCATCATACAGCAAAAAAAAGGTCGTGGGTTTGAGGAACCCTCCTCACATCAACATCCTCCTTACTGCAGGTGGTTCCTCTCAAAGCACAGGTTCCCAGCAGAACCTCCAATGAATACGGTCTGAGAACGTTCTATTATTTAGAAATAAATAATAATAAAAAAATGCTAAACAGCAAAGTGTGTGTGTGTGTGTGTGTGTGTGTGTGTGTGTGTGTGTGTGTGTGTGTGTGTGTGTGTGAAGCACCACATGAGTAATGATGTCATAAAGACACATTGAGTAAGTTGTTGATGTAAGCTGGAGGTGCTCTCTGCTGCTCCACCACCCACCCATCAGTTACCTAAATATACTGTATGTGCATATACTGTGCCGGCTTAGTGGTTAGCATGTTCTCCTCTCAGCACTAGGGATTCCTGGTTCGAATCCCCATCTGGGTGGAGTTTCCATGTTCTCCGAGTGTCCAATGTGGTTTTCCCTTAGTTCAGGTTCTCCGATTTCCTCCCACAGTCCAAAAACATGGATCAAGGTCAATTGCATTCTCCAAATTGCCCCATATAGAGTGTGTCTGTGTGAGTGAATGTGTCCAGTGATAGATTGGTGTCCTGTCCTGGGTATTATCTGCCCAGCGCCCAAAACGTTTCCCTGGGGCTTCCCTGGGGAACCCAATAACACAATAGAGACCTGATGTTTTTTTTTTTATTTAATATTTGCCCAAGAGGCAGCAAGATGGATTTGTGGGTAGAACATCCGCCTCACAGCACTGGGGATATGAGTTTGAATCCCCTGGGTTTCCATGTTCTTCCCGTGTCCACGTGGGTTTCCTCCGGGTTCTCCGGTTTCCTCCCACAGTGCAAAAACATGGATCAAGGTCAATTGCATTCTCCAAATTGCCCCATATAGAGTGATATAGTGTGTGTGAGTGAGTGAGAAACGTTCTCCCCTGGATGGACATGGGGAACCCCCCCCCTGACCCTAGTAGAGGATAAAGCAGAAGATAATGGATGGATGTATACGCCCTATGGGTATATACAGTATGTATGTACCTCTGTAATGAAAGCCTTGGCACTTGCAGGACTTATTAATTAAGCAGACTGGTGCAAATCAAACCCAGGACCTTGTTGCTGTAAGGTGGAGGTGCTCACCGCTGCTCCACCACCCACCCATCGGTTACTGACTGTACATTATGTGTATATACAGTATATATGTACCTCTGTAATGAAAGCCTTGGCACTTGCAGGACTTATCAATTAAGCAGTCTGGCGCAAATCAAGGTAAGGTGGAGGTGCTCACCGCTGCTCCACCACCCACCCATCAGTTACTGACTGTACAGTATGTGTATATACAGTATATATGTACCTCTGTAATGAAAGCCTTGGCACTTGCAGGACTCATTAATTAAGCAGACTGGCTCAAATCAAACCCAGGACCTTGTTGCTGTAAGGTGGAGGTGCTCACCGCTGCTCCACCACCCACCCATCAGGTACTGACTGTACAGTATGTGTATAAACAGTATGTGTATGTGCTGTATGTATAAACCTCTGTAATGAAAGCCTTGACACTTGAAGGACTCATTAAACAGCCTGGCGCAAATCAAGGTAAGGTGGAGGTGCTCTCCACTGCTCCACCACCCACCCATCGGTTACTGACTGTACAGTATGTGTATATACAGTATGTATGTACCTCTGTAATGAAAGCCTTGGCACTTGCAGGACTCATGAATAAAACCGCTCGGCGTAACGTGTCCCTGTAGCGATGCAGCTCCTCCACCCTCATGGTGCGGAACATCCCGGTGATCATCATGTTAATGTTGGACTCCACCTTCTGCAGGGACACGTCCATTCCCTGCTGGGACGACTTGTCCAAGAAGTCCTGGATGCCCCGAATGTCTGGGAAATCAGAGAGGAGACAGAATGTAAGCACATGAATAATGCATCCCGTTCTGCTGCCTTGATTTCCGAACCTCCGCACAAAGGAACACAAAGGTACCGCAAATAAGACATTTGTTATTTCGAGTGACAGCACAGGAGCGGCGGCTCAGAACCCGAGTAAATAAAAGATGAGGCTCTCCGAGTCAGAGGGAGGCTGGCTGCATGAGCGTCGCCCGTTCTGCAGCGCCGTCCTCATCGGGCCAGCGCGGGGTTCTGGGCGTCGCTGGGTGGAGGCACACCGGACGCTTGTTCTGTTGGCACCGCGCCACGTTCCGTTATCTGCGACAGTGCTGCCAGCACACGGACCGAATCAGAACACAGGACGGAGAGCCAACAGGACTGGAGCCGAAGGCCGGGGACCGATTCGCGGATTTGGAGGATGGACTGTAAGGCCTGCAGTGGAACTTTAGAACAGGATTATTTTCTTACATATTAAATCTAATTTAATCTATATATATATCCATCCATTATCTTTCACTTTATCCTCTATTAGGGTCGCAGGGGGGGTTCCCCATGCCCATCCAGGGGAGAACGTTTGGGGCGCTGGGCAGACACACCCAGGACAGGACACCAATCTATCACTGGACACACACTCACTCACACAGACACACACACTCTATATGGGGCAATTTGGAAATTTCAATTGACCTTGATCCATGTTTTTGGACTGTGGGAGGAAACCGGAGAAGCCGGAGGAAACCCATGTGGACACAGGAAGAACATGGAAACTCCACCATGATTGTGGTTCCATCCATCCATTATATTCTGTTTTATCCTCTTCTAGGTTCCCATGCCCATCCAGGGGAGAACGCTTCGGGCGCTGGGCAGATACACCCAGGACAGGACGCCAATCTATCACTGGACACACACTCACTCACACAGACACACTCTATATGGGGCAATTTGGAGAACTCAATTGACCTTGATCCATGGTTTTGGACTGTGGGAGGAAACCCATGTGGACAGTGGGGAGAACATGGAAACTGCACCCAGATTGGGATTCCAACCGGGAATCCCTAGCGCTGAGAGGAGAACATGCCAACCGTTCCAAAAACCGTTTCAGTAAAAGCACAGACCCCCCCCCCCCCCTCCGGTATCTGCTGTCGTCGTGGAAACGCGTTGAGGTGATGATGAATGCCTCGCCTCGTTCAGTGATGCCAGCGATGTCTACGAGCGCTCGGCGGAGAACAATCCATCTCAGATTAAAAGTTTGACGGCGATCATCAGCTCCGACCCACCGAAGTTCTCCACTGAGCGCCGAGATTTTACACATTTGGCAAAATCAATCCGGCGCGAGTCCCGCGGCGCACAAACATCATAAAGCATAGAGGGCTCCATCTGTTGCCGGCACTAAAGCGAGCTAATAGGTACACCAGAGTACGATATATTGCTCAAAGGATCGTTAGGACGGCGTAATTAAAAAAAAGAAATAAACTGTGACTGTCAGACGGATGTCCTTCAGAGGTTCAAACACCGACGCTCGCACAACCTTACCCCGTCCCGAGCATCTGAACGTCCTGACATTAACTTCTGGACATTCAATTAAGAAATATGGGTCACATGATCGGGTGGCTTAGTGGTTTAGCATGTTCTCCTCTCAGCATTTGGGATTCCCAGTTTGAATCCCCATCTGGGTGGAGTTTCCATGTTCTCCTCATGTCTGCGTGGGTTTCCTCCGGGTTCTCTGGTTTCCTCCCACAGTCCAAAAAACATGGATCAAGACAATTGAGTTCTCCAAATTGCCCCATATAGAGTGTGTCTGTGTGAGTGAGTGTGTGTCCAGTGATGGATTGGCGTCCTGTCCTGGGGTAATTAAAAAAAAAGAAATAAACTGTGACTGTCAGATGGATGTCCTTCAGAGGTTCAAACACCAACGCTCGCACAACCTTACCACGTTCCGAGCATCTGAACGTCCTGACATTTAACCCACGATCATTACAGCGGGTCCAGCCATTAACTTCTGGACTTTCAATTAAGAAATACAGTGGTTAGCATGTTCTCCTCTCAGTGCTAGGGATTCCCGGTTCGAATCCCCATCTGGGTGGAGTTTCCATGTTCTCCCCTTGTCTGCGTGGGTTTCCTCCGGGTTCTGCGGTTTCCTCCCACAATCCAAAAACATGGAAAGGGTCAATTGAGTTCTCCAAATTGCCCCATAGAGTGTGTGTGTGTGAGTGAGTGTGTGTCCAGTGATGGATTGGCGTCCTGTCCTGGGGTAATTAAAAAAAAGAAATAAACTGTGACTGTCAGACGGATGTCCTTCAGAGGTTCAAACACCAACGCTCGCACAACCTTACCCCGTCCCGAGCATCTGAACGTCCTGACATTAACTTCTGGACTTTCAATTAAGAAATACGGGTCACATGATTGGGTGGCTTAGTGGTTAGCATGTTCTCCTCTCAGCACTAGATATTCCCGGTTCGAATCCCCATCTGGGTGGAGTTTCCATGTTCTCCCCGTGTCCACGTGGGTTTCCTCCAGGTTCTCCGGTTTCCTCCCACAGTCCAAAAACATGGATCAAGTCAATTGAGTTCTCCAAATTGCCCCATATAGAGTGTGTCTGTGTGAGTGAGTGTGTGTCCAGTGATAGATTGGTGTCCTGTCCTGGGTGTATCTGCCCAGCGCCCGAAATCTTCTCCCCTGGATGGGCATGGGCATGGGCATGGGGGAACCCCCCCACATTCGAACCGGGAATCCCTAGTGCTAAGAGGAGAACATGCCAACCACTAAGCCACCATGCCACCCTGAAAGAAATAATAATCCATCCATTATCTTCTAATTTATCCTCTATTAGGGTCGTGGGGGGGGGTTCCCCATGCCCATCCAGAGGAGAACGTTTCAGGCGCTGGGCAGATACACTCAGGACAGGACGCCAACCTATCACTGGAAACACACTCACTAACACAAACACACTCTATATGGGGCAATTTGGAGAATTCAATTGACCTTGATCCAGGTTTTTGGACTGTGGAAGGAAACTGGAGAACCCTGAAGAAACCCACACTGACACGGGGAGAACATGGAAACTCCACCCAGATTGGTATTCGAACCGGGAATCCCTAGCACTGAGAGGAGAACATGCCAACCACTAAGCCACCGTGCCACCCTCAGAGTATAATGCCATATTAAGGTGAATGTTCTCATTAATAACATGATTTAAAAGGTTCCTAAAGCACACAGCAGCTCATGGTCATGTGTTTAGCCCTGATGGTCCGGTGTTTTCTTCCCAGTTGGGGTAATTAGTCGGGTCGCCCCCCTCTGACCGGCGACTATAAAGGCCGTCGTTTTTCAGCTCGATAAAGGAGGTTCCAATTCGTCGGCGCCTCCATCTGCACGCTGGATCGACTTGAAAGCGAGAGCAAATCTGCGGCTGCGGCCCCGTCATCGCCCTCCCGACGGGCTGCCGGCAGACGGTGGCATGTGCCTTCAAACCCGCGGCCTCGCGGAGGGCCGGCGCGCCACTCGCAGGGGCCAAATTACCGCCAAAGAGCCAACGGGGCCGCGGGACGCGTCTGTGGAATCGTCAGAATCGACAATGCTTTGTGACAATGTGCTGTAAAAAGTGCTATAAAGTGTGTGTGTGTGTGTGTGTGTGTGTGTGTGTGTGTGTGTGTGTGTGTGTGTGTTTCACTGCATGGATGGGTTAAATGTGGAGGACAAATTCAAGGTCAAGTACTTTATTTACACAATAGGACATCGTCACAATGCAGCTTTACAGTTTTATAAGCCTTTAAACCCGCAAGACGAGGCGACAGTGGCAAGACAAAACTCCGGGCAGATACACCCAGGACAGGACGCCAATCTAACGCTGGGCACTCACTCACACACTCACACACACTCTATATGGGGCAATTTGGAGAATTCAATTGACCTTGATCCATATTTTTGGAATGTGGGAGGAAACCGGAGAACCCGGAGGAAACCCACGTGGACACGGGGAGAACATGGAAACTCCTCCCTGATTGGGATTCGAACCGGGAATCCCCAGCGTTGAGAGGAGAACATGCCAACCACTAAGCCACCCTGAAAGAAATAATAATCCATCCATTATCTTCCGCTTAATCCTCCACTAGGGTTGTGCGGGGTTCCCAATGCCCATCCAGGGGAGAACGTTTCGGGCGCTGGGCAGATACAGCCAGGACAGGACGCCAATCTATCGTTGGGCACACACTCACTCACACAGACACACTCTATATGGGGCAATTTAATCATCCAATTTACCTTGAGTCCATGTTTTTGGACGTCTTAATCTTCTATTAGGGTCGTGGGGGGGTTCCCCATGCCCATCCAGGGGAGAACGTTTCGGGCGCTGGGCAGATACACCCAGTATAGGACGCCAATCTATCGCTGGACACACACTCACACACACACACACACACTCTATATGGGGCAATTTGGAGAACTCGAATGACTTGATCCAAAAATATGGATCAAGGTCAATTGAGTTCTCCAAATTGGAGTGTGTCTGTGTGAGGGAGTGTGTGTCCAGTGATAGATTGGCGTCCTGTCCTGGGTGTATCTGCCCGAAACGTTCTCCCCTGGATGGGCAACCCCTTCCCCCCCCATGACCCTAATAGAGGAAAACACGAGGATAACAATAGAGGACATGGTGGCTTAGTGGTTTAGCATGTTCTCCTCTCAGCACTATGGTTTCCCGGTTCGAATCCCCATCTGGGTGGAGTTTCCATGTTCTCCCCGTGTCCGCGTGGGTTTCCTCCGGGTTCTCCAGGTTTCCTCCCACAGTCCAAAAACATGGATCAAGGTCAAGTGAATTCTCCAAATTGCCCCATATAGAGTGTGTTTGAGTGAATGAGTGTGTGCCTAGTGATAGATTGGCGTCCTGTCCTGGGTGTATCTGCCCAGCGCCCGGGACGTTCTCCCCTGGATGGTCATGGGGAACCCCACCGCGACCCTAATAGAGGATAAAGCAGAAGATAATGGATGAATGAACTCGAGGTTGTGTATTATTGTAAATAAATAACGGGATAGAGGTGGAACCGTACTCCGCTACAACACCTGTTTCCCGTGATTTATTCACCATAATGCCACGCCCTCTCGTACCTCAGCGCGTGTTTGAACGCTGCTCTCTAAATGAACGTGCCTCGCGTCGCCAATGGAAACCACGATGTGGAAATTAAGCACGAAAGCAAAGAGTGAGGAACTCATTACCAAATCAAAGCGTTCTGCTCGGGTTCTTTGCGCTGTTTGTTTGTCGAGTCTGTTTGAACTTTTTCGTGTTTGCCAGCTGGGAACCCGTAATTACAGTCGTTTCGATGCGGCGTGCGCTTCAAAATGTTCAGCGATAAAGCGACTGCGTCTGACATCCATCCATTAGCTTTATCCTCTACTAGGGTCACGGTGGGGTTCCCCATGCCCATCCAGGAGAGAACGTTTCGGACGCTGGGCAGATACACCCAGGACAGGACGCCAATCTATCACTGGACACACACTCACTCAGACAGACACACTCTATATGGGGCAATTTGGAGAATTCAATTGGCCTTGATCCATGTTTTTGGACTGTTTTGTATGTATGTTTTTAATTGTTATAGAAACCGAATCAGTGTTCACTTTAACGATCAGTGTTCCTCCCACAGTTCAAAAATATGGATTCAAGGTGAAATGGCTGCTGTAAATTGCCCCTATATAGTCTGTGTGTGTGTGTGTGTCTGTGTGTGTGAGTGTATGTTCAGTGATAGACTGGCGTCCTGTCTTGGGTGTATCAGCCCAGGGACTAAAACTGGGTTCATCCCACAGTCGAAAAACTGGGATTCAAGGTGAATTAGCTGCTCAAAAACTCTCCCTATCCAAATTGCCCCTATATTGTGTGAGTGTGTCCAGCAATAGATTGGCGCCCTGGAAACCCACGCGGACACGGGGAGAACATGGAAACTCCACCCAGATTTGGATTCGAACCGGGAATACCTAGTGCTGAGAGGAGAACATGCTAACCACAACATGCAACAGGTTACAGGCGTTTCAGGCGTTGGGCTGATACACCCAGGACAGGACGCCAGTCTATCACTGGACATACACTCACACACAGACACACACACATAGACTATATAAGGGCAATTTACAGAAGCCAATTCACCTTGAATCCATGTTTTTGAACTGTGGGAGGAACACTGATCGATAAAGTGAACACCGATCGCTGAGTAACAGGATTCCGGTTTCTACAACAATTAAAAACATACATACCAAACAGTCCAAAAACATGGATCAAGGCCAATTGAGTTCTCTAAATTGCCCCATATAGAGTGTGTTTGTGTAAGTGAGTGTGTGTCCAGTGATAGATTGGCGTCCTGTCCTGAGTGTATCTGCCCAGCGCCCAAAACGTTCTCCCCTGGATGGGCATGCCGTCAGAAGCCCCTCCCACTAATTGCTTAAAATGACTACACAACTCTAACCTTAAGTATGCCATATTTGGTCAGTGGGACATTTTGCCCGGAGCCTCAAATAGCTTGAAATGCCCCTAGTGGTGAGAAGTGGCAGCCACAATTCCTCCCCACTGATCCTGAACGTGGGTGCACCTCAGGGCTGTGTGCTCGGCACCCACCCCCTTGGCGTCTGAGGCCGTGTTCCCAACACCGCTCTAATATGATCGGGTTGGCCGATGCCACGCCGACCCCGGGCCCCGGCACAGACGCCGATGCGATGCCCTGTGGAGGCAAGTCAGGAACCAGCTGCTGCCACGGCAACCGTCTGCCTCTCAACGTCAGTCACACTTAAGACGAGATTGTGGACGACAGAAGACAGCCGCCGTGTGCACATCACCGTGGACCGACCATGACACCACACACAGTCTGTGCTGAAGAGCACCGGCCACTTTATTAGGTACACCTCCACTGAGCATACAGATGGACTTTGTAGTTCTATAATTCCATCCATCCATTATCTTCCACTTTATCCTCTACTAGGGTCGGGGGGGGGGGGGGTTCCCCATGCCCATCCAGGGGAGAACGTTTCGGGCAGATACACCCAGGACTGGACGCCTATCTATCACACACACACGATCTATTTGGGGCAATTTGGAGAATTCAATTGACCTTGAATCCATGTTTTTGGACTGTGGGAGGAAAAGCGCTCTCTCTCTCTCTTCATATATATATATATATATTAATTCATCATTCATTATCTCCAGCTTTATCCTCTAATAGGGTCGCGGGGGGGGGGGTTCCCCATGCCCATCCAGGGGAGAATATTTCGGGCGCTGGGCAGATAGACCCAGGACAGGACGTCAATCTATCACTGGGCACACACTCACTCACGCAGACACACTCTATATGGGGCAATTTGGAGAATTCAATTGACTTGATCCATGTTTGTGGACTGTGGGAGGAAACCCGATAACCCGGAGGAAACCCACACGGACACGGGGAGAACATGGAAACTCCACCCAGATGGGGATTCGAACCGGGAATCCCTAGTGCTGAGAGGAGAACATGCTAAACCACTAAGCCACCATGCCGCTCATATATATATATATATATATATATATATGCCCCACCAGGGGCATTTCAAGCTATTTGAGGCCCCGGGCAAGATGTCCCATTGACCAAATATGGCTTACTTAAGGTTAGAAAGTCATATTGTGCAAGTTGTGTAGTCATTTTCAGCAATTAGTGGGAGGGGCTTCTGACGACATGCCCATGTCTGGCGCTGGGCAGATACACCCAGGACAGGACGCCAATCTATCACTGGACACACACTCACTCACACACACACACTCTATATGGGGCAATTTGGAGAATTCAATTGGCCTTGATCAACTTGACTGTGTTGTATGTATGTTTTTAATTGTTGTAGAAACCGTAATCCTGTTACTCAGTGATCAGTGTGCCTGCCACAGTACCAAAACATGAATTCAAGGTGAATTGGCTGCTCTAAATTGCCCTTGTATAGTCTGTGTGTGTGTGTGTGTGTGTGTGTGTGTGTGTCTGTGTCTGTCCAGTGATAGACTGGCGTCCTGTCCTGGGTGTATCAGCCCAGTGCCTGAAACGCCTGTATCCTGCTGCCTAGCAACCAATGATCACTTTATCAAGATCAATTATGTTCTCGGCAGCACGGTGGCTTAGTGGTTGACATGTTCTCCTCTCAGCACTAGGGATTCCCGGTTCGACTCCCCATCTGGGAGTTTCCATGTTCTCCCCGTGTCCGCGTGGGTTTCCTCCGGGTTCTCCGGTTTCCTCCCACAGTCCAAAAACAAGGATCAAGTCAATTGAGTTCTCCAAATTGCCCCATATAGAGTGTGTGTGTGTGAGTGAGTGTGTGCCCAGTGATAGATTGGCGCCCTGTCCTGGGTGTATCTGCCCAGTGCCCGAAACGTACTCCCCTGGATGGGCATGGGGAACCCCCCCCCCCCGCGACCCTGATATAGGATAAAGCGGAAGATAATGAATGGATGGATAGATTGCTTGGGCGCGGCACGGTGGCTTAGTGGTTTAGCATGTTCTCCTCTCAGCGCTAGGGATTCCCGGTTCGACTCCCAATCTGGGTGGAGTTTCCATGTCCTCCCCGTGTCCACATGGGTTTCCTCCGGGGTTTTTCTGGATCAAGGTCAATTCAGTTCTCCAAATTGCCCCATATAGTGTATGTGTGTGAGTGAGTGTGTCCAGTGATAGATTGGCGTCCTGTCCTGGGTGTATCTGCCCAGCGCCCGAAACGTTCTCCACTGGATAGGCATCTGATTAATGGACCCCAGTATCCGACTCACGGACTTTGTACTGACCTCGTTACAATTATATAGAGTACACACAGTCTAGACATCGTGGTGTATAGAACACTCTCAGTGTAATGGACGTTGGATCGCCGTAGACGCCGTCGGTTCCGTGTCTTTTGACGTTCCTTTTGAGTCTGTAATCTATAGATTAGATCGATGTGGGCGGCGGCCTCCATTTTCTCCCCCCTTTTTGGTCAAAGTATTTTATATAAGCGTACGATGCTTTTATATAAACGTGAAACTGGGTCAGGTGGTGGATGACAGTGTGTGATTAATGTGTTCTACGCCCCCGCTTGATGTCTAAGAGGTAATAACAGAGCGCGATGGTAATAACAGAGCGACGCCGGGACGACCGAGTGTGGCGCCAACACGCAAACGCACAGGCGATCATTTTAAATAGTAATTTCAGCTCTGAATGCGGATATCGACGGAAACCGGCGTGTGGGGGGGGGGGGAGGCCTGAATGGACCGAACGCGCGCTAATGGACGGATAATTCCACAGCCAACCAAACCAGCCGCGGAGTTAAGCAGCAAATCGATAGCTAATCCATCAAAACGTAGCTGAGAACGTCGGAAACCCGTCAAAGCTATGCTATGCTATGCTATGCTACCTATGCTATGGAAAGCTCTACCTCCCGACTTAAGGAATCTGGACTCCATTTCACAGTTTAAGTCGAGTCTCAAGACGTACCTTTTCAGAATTGCCTATAATCTCTGATTTTATTTCTTTTATCTTTTAATTTATTTCTACTTAATATTATTTTTTTGCTCACTATGTCTTGATTGATTGCTTTATTAATTACTGTTGCCTTATCTTACACTTATTCAGCTCATTTTTCGGTTTTATTGGTTTTCTTTGTAAGGTGACCTTGAGTGTCTAGAAAGGCGCCATCAAATAAAATGTATTATTATTATTATTATTATTATTATTATTATTAAAGCAATCAACACAAGAGGGAAGCAACGCGCTCGCCGCTGGTTAGTTCTAATCTCACAGGATTAATGTCCAAAGTTTGATTCTGTACTTTGGCCACTAGATGGCATGGTTTAATTGTTGGGGAAACTGCAATCCTGTTACTCAGCGATCAGCGTTTACTTTAAAATCCGGACTAAGTTACATTTACATTCGTATCAATGCGTGATATACTATACAATATATTAAATTATAAAATACAAACAGTGAGGCGATTTCCGATCAACACTAAACCTGTCACACTGTTTACGAACTGCGTTCTGTAATTTGGCCACTAGATGGCACGTTTTAATTGTTAGCGAAACTGCAATCCTGTTACTCAGTGATCAGCGATTACTTTAAAAACCGGACTAGGTTATGTTTTTACGTTAGATCAGATTATTAATAATTTTTATCTGACTCACAGACCCCAGTATTCGACTCATGGACTCCAGTATTTGACTCACAGACCCCTGTATCCGACTCATGAACCCCAGTATCTGACTCAGTGCAGGATCTTTTTGATTTAATGAATCAGATGGTTGAATGAATCAGATGGTTTAATGAATCAGATGGTTTAATGAATCAGATGGTTTAATGAATCAGATGGTTGTAATGAATCAGATGGTTTAATGAATCAGATGGTTTAATGAATCAGATGGTTGTAATGAATCAGATGGTTTAAAGAATCAGATGGTTGAATGAATCAGATGGTTGTAATGAATCAGATGGTTTAATGAATCAGATGGTTGTAATGAATCAGATGGTTGAATGAATCAGATGGTTGAATGAATCAGATGGTTGAATGAATCAGATGGTTGAATGAATCAGATGGTTGAATGAATCGGATGGTTTAATGAATCAGATGGTTGAATGAATCAGATGGTTGTAATGAATCAGATGGTTTAATGAATCAGATGGTTTAAAGAATCAGATGGTTTAATGAATCAGATGGTTGAATGAATCAGATGGTTGAATGAATCGGATGGTTTAATGAATCAGATGGTTGAATGAATCGGATGGTTGAATGAATCAGATGGTTGAATGAATCAGATGGTTGAATGAATCAGATGGTTGAATGAATCAGATGGTTGAATGAATCGGATGGTTTAATGAATCAGATGGTTGAATGAATCAGATGGTTGAATGAATCAGATGGTTCAATGAATCAGATGGTTGTAATGAATCAGATGGTTTAATGAATCAGATGGTTTAATGAATCAGATGGTTTAATGAATCAGATGGTTTAAAGAATCAGATGGTTGAATGAATCAGATGGTTGTAATGAATCAGATGGTTTAATGAATCAGATGGTTGTAATGAATCAGATGGTTGAATGAATCAGATGGTTGAATGAATCAGATGGTTGAATGAATCAGATGGTTGAATGAATCAGATGGTTGAATGAATCGGATGGTTTAATGAATCAGATGGTTGAATGAATCAGATGGTTGTAATGAATCAGATGGTTTAATGAATCAGATGGTTTAAAGAATCAGATGGTTTAATGAATCAGATGGTTGAATGAATCAGATGGTTGAATGAATCGGATGGTTTTAATGAATCAGATGGTTGAATGAATCGGATGGTTGAATGAATCAGATGGTTGAATGAATCAGATGGTTGAATGAATCAGATGGTTGAATGAATCAGATGGTTGAATGAATCGGATGGTTTAATGAATCAGATGGTTGAATGAATCAGATGGTTGAATGAATCAGATGGTTCAATGAATCAGATGGTTGTAATGAATCAGATGGTTTAATGAATCAGATGGTTTAATGAATCAGATGGTTTAATGAATCAGATGGTTTAAAGAATCAGATGGTTGAATGAATCAGATGGTTGTAATGAATCAGATGGTTTAATGAATCAGATGGTTGTAATGAATCAGATGGTTGAATGAATCAGATGGTTGAATGAATCAGATGGTTGAATGAATCAGATGGTTGAATGAATCGGATGGTTTAATGAATCAGATGGTTGAATGAATCAGATGGTTGTAATGAATCAGATGGTTTAATGAATCAGATGGTTTAAAGAATCAGATGGTTTAATGAATCAGATGGTTGAATGAATCAGATGGTTGAATGAATCGGATGGTTTAATGAATCAGATGGTTGAATGAATCGGATGGTTAAATGAATCAGA